>JARUPZ010000015.1:5871767-5971767 GCA_031213475.1 Nereocystis luetkeana
ATCCTATAGGCGAGTAGCGGGGAGGGGGGGATGGGGGGGGGGGGAGGGGGAGGAGGGGGGGGGGGGTATCTTCTCAACTGAGGGATCGCCTCAATGTTAGGTATTCAATCTGTATACCTGGTAACGTTTTTTTTTTTGCAATAACCGGTCGAACTAGGGTTGCCATTTCAAGTTTTCAAGGCCAGGATATTTTGGATACAGCGGGGAAGAGAGGCAGGCCCCCATGTCATGGCGCGTAGGGTTGCCCTGCCGACATTTCTCAGAGGTTGAGGTTTTGGGCATCTCTATACATGTCGCGGGCATGCATCTCGCACGGGCCTGAGGTGCACAACGAGTGCTACCTGAACAAGAATTGAATGACATTGGAACGACTTTGGGTAGTTTTTTTCATGGTGAAGGAGCTAGCCCCACCGCCGCCATATCGGGCACCGGGCACGCACCGGCATTATCTGACCGACATTGTAAGCCGAGGAAATTCTACTGCGCTTTGGTACTGGACTGATGTGCGACCAACCAAGGGCATACCTCATCATCATCACCATCATCATCATTGACGGTACTTACTTCTCCTGAGCCCCCCTCTACCCACCCCCCACCGGCGATGCCCCGTCTCGAAAGGGATGCGCGGTCAAATGGTCAAATGACTACTGTAAAGGCGAGCAACAAACAAGTACGTCCCCACCCCCCCTGCAGCGCCTCTACAGGCGCAGATCCAACCCAGGAAAAATTCCAAGATCTTGCAGATTAAATTAACTCACACCCGTCAACGTGAGCTAGATCATACAGATAATACAGATCAAGATCTTGTCTTGTGTATCTTCCCTGGAGGTTCTAGATCATGATCCGTACATGATAGGGGCCAAGGTGTGTTTTATTAATACCTTGTAGTAGTAGGTTATTTATATAGTCTGCGGATTGACTCTACCCCCCCCCCTCCCCCCCACCCCCCTTCCCCCCTTCCCATTCACGCCGTGTGGTGTTCGTGTTTACTACTTTACGTCTATTACGGTGGGAGCAGAGTAAATAGGACCAGATATTGTTGGTAAAAAAATGAGAAAAAATTATACCAGGTAGTTTTTTTTGTGACTCACTATTTATTGTGGTGTCCCGTGATGTTAATTCATTGTTTTTAGGATCGTCGCGGCGGCGATCGGCTCGCGGGGGGACGTCAAGGCGTGTTCCGGGCGAGGACAGAGGGGGGGGCAGCTCCTTCCTGAACCTTTTCGTTTTCAACGACGTTCGAGTCGTAGGGATCGGAGGTAAAAGCATTTATTTGTTGAAACATTTCTCAGTCTTCTCGCCTCAGGTTATATCGGGAACAACGCTTCTTGGTTCGGATGGGTTGCGTCAAATTCGGTCAGTTTTTTTTTATTTTTTTTATTTGAGCGAAGCGTAAGAGGGTGCCCAAAACGAGTTCGTTTGTTTTTTGTTTCGGCCCAACTATTCATCGTGTCACACCTTGTAAGTTAGGAAAAAAAAGTCAGGTGTTCCTGTAGGTGGCATCAATTTGTCTCTAAATATATAAGAATCACTTGTATACTAATAGTCGATAAGAAACGTTTCTAGATATTTAGGGACCCCTTTTTTTTCAGGATTTATCAAATGAAATCGTCCGTTCTGTTAGGAGTGGGTAGGCCTTCTTCATGAGGGGGTCTTTTGTTTTTTTGGCGTAATTTTTTGTCATAATCCTCTTCGGGGCAGTATGATTGACATGGTATGGTGCAGCACCTTCCACTTCCCAAGTACTGTCAGTGAATTTGCAGCTATGTGCCCGTTCACGCGCGGATGGTGAGATTGGAAAAGGTGCTGCACATTGCCCGCTGGGGGAGAAGGAAAAGCGAATGTAGCGGCAACAACCCCACCGAATATTCCTGTGCGGCTGTTCTTAAAAAAAAAAGAAGCAAGGCCCAAGTGCACTGCTGTACACACGAGCGCGGTGAACCCCCCCCCCCCCCCCCCCAATAATGATCGTACCCGCGGTTAGTCCTTTACTACATACTGCGTATTTTTCTTTGCAAGTTCTCCGGCGGAGTGGTAAAAATAGAGCGTGATAAGCTCTCCACACTTGCACGTGCGGAATACGTGTCGCTGTGTCAATTTTGACACGTCGCGGTCAGTGCAATGGTAGAACCGGTTACTACTGCTACTGCTACTGCTGCTGCTGCTGCTGCTTCTGTTGCTTCAGCTTCTGTTAACACGGGCGCGTCAGCGTGTTGACCCAGCCGACGTCACCCCCCCCCCCCCCCCTCCCCCGGGGGGAAACAGGCGCCGCGGGGAGGTAGTATTACGGGGGGACCATAGTTACCAGGACCTATGGTATACATAAAAACCTATATGTTTAAATATCTTTACTAACATTAGTTGGTCCTGTTACCTACGGCCCCCCGTTGTAGCCACCCCAGAGAGGACCAGGTCACCATCTCCTCCGGGAAGGGGGGGGGACTCGCGCAGGGCTAGCTCACCACCCACTCGAAAAACAAAATACTGCAAGGGGCGGTTGCTCACCCGAGGAGCTCAGCCAGCCGGTCAGAAAGAAAGGCCCCAAAATGATTAAAAGCCTTATCGGGGGAGGAGAGGGGAGGCGAGGGAGGGGGGGGAGGGTGGGGGGGCGCGGCGCGCGCGGGGGGGGGGGGGGGGGGGGTTACCCTTTGTTTTCTTGCCGTAGTCATCCCTTTCAAGACGGAGCGAGGGGGGGGGGGGTGAGTCTCATTTAAACCGAAAGCCTTTAGCATTTCGTTCGTCAAGGTATCCCATTTTATGGGCTGTGTGCTGTCTTGGTGCTGACGGGGGAAAGTTTGCGTTTTGTGTCTTGTGTGCAGGCACCATTAATGGAGGCGTGTCGGTCTCCGTGGAGTTTGACAAGCCGGAGGCGGTGATGAAACTGTCCCACGCGCAGCAGGAACACTACTGGGCGAGGTCTGGGCGCCTTAGCCCCGGTACGTGGGTATGTACGGCGGGTTGTCGACTGCTTCACCCGCCGGAAAAAAACACGCACTCGGCGCTCACCGTCCGCGTAGAGCATAAAAGACGCATTAATGGTGCCCATCTGTTCTTGTCGGCCGATAGAGAGTGCGCCGTCCGGTTTGCGCCCTGCACGACATGTTTTCATTCTTTCTTCGCCCCTTCCTTTTCCTCTTTCTCTTTGGTTCGTGTGTTTGCTTTCTGCTCTCTTGCTTTCTTTATTTCCTTTCTTAGCTTATACAATGTGGACGCATCTCGTGCCTGTCGTATCCCGCATGGTGACACGGCGGCTGCATTGCTTTTCTCTGCCTACCGCATGTATAACAGTGTGGTATCTCTGTGTGGCGTAGTTTTTGTGACCGCGTCACGTACAACTCCGTGGGATCGAAGAACCGGCAAGGACACTGGTCGTGCTGGATGTCGACGGGTAGAAGGGACGGCTTGATGCAAACCACACACAATCGATCACACGCACCCTGGCCAACCGACGCGATCCGCTTCTTTGTGTTCGCCCCAAAAAGAAAAAAGGGCACGCAGAGAGGGGAGAGCTACATACCTTTTTGTGTAGCGTGTTCTGTAGCTTCGGGTTCGAGCGAATGTGAGTGTTGCTAGGTTTTGACAGAGCGAAATCACCCAGGAGACATGCCAAGCAGAGGGTGTAGGGCCTAGTGTTTACAAGGGTGTGCGGTCTAGGTGTCACACCGGTAATAACGCGTAGTGTGTTAGCTTGTTTGTAAGGCAGGGCATGTCGGACGCAAAAGTGGCTTGTCTTGTCAAGGGGGGGTGAAAGTGCTGTCTCGTGACATCTTTTCGCTTTAGGGGGCGGGCGCAGCAGACCGACCTACCGACCGGACTACCTACCAACATACCTACCTACCTACCAAACTACCTACCTCGACCGGCCTACCGACCGACCGAGTGATCGACCGGCCTACCGACCGACCTACCGACCGACCTACTGACCGGCCTGCCGACCGACCGACCGAACGGCCAACCGACCGACCAACCGACAGATCGACCGACCGACCGACCAACCGGCCTGCCGACAGAGATCCAACGCGCACAAGTTGACGACGGCTACAAAATGTTTTGCTGCTTGCTGCGCGAGTTTCTGTTTTGCAGTGACCGCCATATACGGCAACCGATGTGTACTCTCTTGCATAAGGTGAGACAGACCTCTTCTGGCTGGCCCAACGTTCGGCCGAGCCACGCCCCGACTGACGTCTCACAAAGCCTGCAAAAAACTCGTTGCCACGAATGCCGCCAGACTGCATGGTGGTTCTCTGCGAAGACGTGAGGGGTAACGGAGCTGCCGCGGGACTGGAGGGTCGTCCGGTCGACCCGCTGCTTATTTTTGCCGTAATCTCCGTGAGTTTCCGCTCTCGCTCTCTCTCTGTCTTTCATCAGATCATAAAATGCCTATTCACATACGTGCATGTGTGTCCAATCGCTTTTTTTTATCGAATTTTTTGCTTTGTGCCTACGTAAAGTACATATTATATCAGGACGTGCATGTCGGTGAACCCCCCCCCCACCGTGTTACGTCCCGGCATTGTGGGGATGGCGAGCATCTACGATCACACGACTACGCCCATGCATGACATAAGGACACACACATGCCCGCTCCAATCTCGTACCCACTACAAAGTTGACGCGAGGATCTAAGGTCTCACGACGTGTATCTACGGTCTTGCACGACGATACCTTACTCCCCCCCCCCCCCCCCCCCCCCCCCCCCCCCCCGCCCTACCCCACCACCCGGGTGCTTGTAAACTCATCTGCGCCACTGCTACAAACCACGCGCGCTGTTGGCTGTTGCGGACTTGGTCGTCGTCGTCGTCGTTGTTGTGGACAAAGAAAGCAAACAGACAGCTGACGGGGTCGGGCATCCGGGGCGGAATCTCGATCTCCTTCGAAAGCGGCGGGGAGACGGTGGAGGCGTTGAACAGGATCAAGAGTCTTTTAGATCCACCCGCCAACGGTGTGTGCTTTTGCTTGAGCTTCCGTTTTTGTGGGGATGAATGTGGTGGCCGGGGGGGTGCAGGGCGTGGGGGGTTCGTTGGGAGGGGGAAGGGACGGGGGCTGGGCGTTTGGTGGTAGGGTGGGGTGGGGGGGGGGCGGTAGGGAGTGGGGAGCGGGGGATGCGCGGACGTGATAATGCGACGGGACATGTGACCAGATGAATACACGTAAATATTGAGGGAGGAAGGGGGGGGGGGGGGGCACAGCAAGGGGGGAAGCTGTCGAGAGCGAGCGTCTCCATGTAGGGATACTCGTACAACGGCAGGAAGGAGGCCCTGCATACACCCCACGCCAAGCAAACCGACGTTTGAGTTTATTTTTTTCCAAATCTGCCGTATTAAAAGCCCGACTGCACAAAATCTGATGGGCTTGCGAAGAGTAGTATGCTATACAAATCGATATGCATATAGGATGCGTAGGATCCCCAGTTCAGGAGGGGTCCAAGTCGCTGGGATGAAGGAAACCCCCCGCGGTTTACGGTGGCACGGATCTGGGGTGGGTGTGGGAAGGGAGGGAGGGAGGGAGGGAGGGAGGGAGAGGGATACGTCAACGTAGAGGAAACCGCGTTTTGGTCTCCACGTGCTCCGACCAGGCGAGGTCTTCAAGAGGGCGATGATCGATGAGTATGATACCTTTATGATACTGTGTAGTGTGTGTTGGTTTCAGGGCTAGACCAGCGCACGTAAGTAAAATGGTTGTCGGGTTTCCGCGAAGCAAGAAACTTTCGAGGTCGTGTTTCGGGGGTGACATGTTGAGCTCATTTTATGGGAGGAGCTCGGAACACAATAGGGCAACACCCCTCGTATTCGGTGGGCTCTTTGCTCAAAACCCGAGAGATAGCGAGGGGGGGAGAGGCAGCGGGGAAAACAATACAACCTGGGTCATGGGGGGTTCTATGAAGATGAAAATTGGTACTCAGGTCGTTTTTGTGGGCTCGGCGTGTTGACGCTTTCCCTCGTCCTCGAGCTCGGCATCGGCGAAAGCAAAGCTGAAGAGCCATCCCCCAGTAGGGGTGCATCAGGATTTCCTGAGCCCCTGTCATTAGGAGCTCAATATCTTACCCGATACAATACTTGGGGAGGAAATTCGTTCGCGCCACCCGACCGGCAAGTGTACGCGTTAGTCATGAAACAAACATATGAGTAAAATGTTTTTCATCCCAACTGGTAGTTCCTCACATCAAGGAACCCAACTGGTCAAAAACCTTTGGCCCAAGAAGTGCAGGCCCTACCGTGGGGTAACTCTGAAACAAAGTTGCCCTTCCCCCTTCCGCCGCCCCGCTCACACGCCCCCCCCCCCCCCCCCCCCTACTCGCTCCCCTTTAACCCCTTATTCCCGGCCGGGGCTACCTGTGTTTGCGCGAGGGAATTCACCCTCTGCACCCCCGCCTTCCCTTACACCCCCGCCTTCCCTTACACCCCCGCCTTCCCTTACACCCCCCCCCGCATCGGTATCCTAGACCCCCAGGGCTTGATCCTTGCGAACGCCTGGTGCTAGCGATGGGGGGGGGGGGGGTTCGGGTCCTTTTCTTCACCCGATCAGATCAGACCCAGTCTACCTAATTTTTCGGAATGTGAAGTTTTGTTGTTTTTTTTTGTTCACGTCGGTTCGTGACGTGATACGAAGCATCTTGGGACTGTTCTTGCGCTGCGCCATGAAAATAGAATTACCACGGTAGCTTCATTTCTCGCCGAGGTATATTTTGTGACACGCTTGTCCAGATAGCCCAAGACGCGCCGGGTGCGCCGTATCCCCCTTCTTCCTTGCAGGTAGGCTCTCGATGCTGCAGCCCTCCAACTCCTACTTCGCGTACCGACCGATCCTTCAAGTTCTGCAGAGCCCGGTGGGTTGGTTGGTGGATTGGTGGGTTGGTTGGTTCGGTTGGTTGTTGGGTTGTTGGGTCGGTTGGTGTGTGGGTTGGTTACTTGGTTAGTTGGTTGGCTGGTTGTTGGGTCGGCGGGTCGGTTGATGTGCGGGTTGGTTGGTTAGTTGATTGGTTGGTTGGCTGGTTGGTTGGTTGGAGGGTAAGTTGGTTGGTTGGTTGGTTGGTTGGTTGGTTGGTTGGGTTGTTTTTGGTCCCAAGAATGTCGTAGATTCAACCTCCGTACTGTACTTTTTACACGATATCACTGCCGTACATCCGTCCTGTTTTTGTGTCCCGAAGGAAGTGCTTCCGGAGCGTAGTCACATGTTTACTTCGAGCAACGTAACGCACGCACTGTATGTAGAGGGGCTTTGTTTCGCTGCGCATGGGCTTTCGTTTTGCCACACTTGCCGGTTGTAAGAGGGAACGAGGTTTTCGCTTGGGACGCCCGGCGGAGAGAACACAGACAACAATGCTCAAAAACCAGCGGTGTAGGCCGTTTAGTCTTCGTACGAGCAGTCGAGTGGGGTGTTTAGATATTCGAAAACCGCAATGCTGGAGAGCAGTTGGTCCAGGGAGATCGGGGCGGGGGGGGGGGGGGGGGGGGGGTGTCCAGGAATCTCCAGGAATCTTGTGAGTGCCCGCTGTCAAACGTATACCGCATAGAGCTTTATTTGTACGAAAAATGAAAACAAGAACCCAGCATAAAAACATTGCTACCACAATACGATAATACCAACTATTACGGGGGGCCATAGTTAACAGGACCAAATATTGTTAGTAAAAATGGTTAAACATATAGGTTTTTATGTATACCATAGGTCCTGTTAACTATGGTCCCCCGTAATAGCAATGGACAAGGTCCACGCTGCGGTTCCCCCGGGGTTTCGAACCTGCCTTGTTTTTTTGTCGTTTTCGGCTTCCTTCGGACAGCTTCTCGCATGCTTCGCCTGATATCGCAGTTTGGTCTTCTGTCCCCTCTTTTTGTACTTCCAAGCGGGAAAGGTGTACCCACTAGATAGTATACTGATTGCACCGCCGTGACGTTTGCTTCTGAACCGTAACACACATGGCACTGAAACGGCCGCCTCTTGTTTTCGTTTTTTTGGTTTCTATTTTCTTTTTGTTTTTTGTTTTGGTTTCTTGTTCCTTGGGTTTTTAGTTTCTTGTTTCTTGTTTTCTTTTTTTTTTCTTCCTTGTTTTCGGTTTTGTTCGTGAACCGTAAACCCTTTTCCCTCCTGCGGCAACCCTCACGCTTTGCACGCCGCCGTGACTGCTGTTTTAAATGTTCGTTTTGATTAAAAAAAAAAACAGCGCCACAGCCACGCACCACGCACGTACCGCCTTCGCGTGGAGGGTGTTCGAAGGGTACCGTCGTTTTAATATCCTCGAGTGTTTTGTATCTCCTGTCGAAAGCCTCGACAGTGATCATTTTCACCGGGAAAGTAGGCCGAACACGGGGGGGGGGGGGGGGGATTCACCCACCGTTTTACTCACCTGCCGCTACTACACCGCCGCTGTCGACCCGCCGCGCTCTTCGTTGCTTCTTATTTCCGACCCGTGATGTGCAGGGGCGCCAGTTCTTGCCCTTCGCTGACACTCTGCTTCCATCTCCCGCGGGCGGGCCCGCCGAGATCCGCCCACCGCAGTACTTGATCGGGGGTGAGTGGTGATCAAGGGTACGTACGCTACGAGGAGAGGGGTGGGTGGTGTGCGGCGGCGCGGGGGGGTACTCATTGTCATGCAGGGCCGTAGTCGTATGGCCATAGACCCTCGCATCCCTACAATGCCGGGACGAAAGCACGCCAGGTTTGTTTGGATCGACCACGCAGATATCGTTTGCTCGTGCACCCAAGCCCGAGGGGTAAACTCCCCCCCCCCGCCCGCCCCCCCGCCTGTATTTATCGAGAGCCGATGAAGACTCGCCGTAACGCATCGCCATAATCTGGTATGTGCCTACACAATACAGGCTTCAATATCTCTATCAAACCACCCGGTTCGCCTTCGCCTTCTTATCGATGTGGTGTTTTTTAGGCCCCACCTACGATTTGTCGAGCATCGTCAGCACCACTACCGCCGAGGACGGAGAGGGGAGGGGGTCTCGCGGAATAGCAGCGGCGGCAGCAGCGGCCACTCGGGCCGTTGAATTGCTCGAACCCGACCTCTTCCCCACGGCGGAGCTGCTGGAGTGCACCACGCTGGACAAGGTGATGCGTTTTGCCATGGGGGGGGAGGGGGGGACGCGCCATGGGGTTCCCCTCGATCCAATCCAGAGCATCGCTGGAAAACCGTGCGTGTTTCTCCGAGGTCAACGTCGTAACGCCGCGACGCGTGGTAGGTTTTTTTCTTCGTATGCGGTTTGGACTGTCTGCAGAGGTGCGATATATCGCGTTCGGAGTGTGATGTATGCCTAGTGCAACATCCGAGGCACTTTCTGAAAAAAGGGATCCTCCCCGCAGACGTCCCCCCTTTTCTGTTTGCAGATTCAATGGTTGATACACCCACTATATTTCTTGGGCGATTCCCCAAGGGTCTTGTTTTTCAGGCCTAGCTCACTAGCTACGCTTCTTTTCTGTACGTAACCCATTCCGCCACAGTACATTCATAGAACACCCCTACTACAACACTGCTTTTTTTCACATACACTCCGTATATCAAACGCTCGCCCGGCAGTTAAACGTTGCAAGGACCCCCCCCCCCCCCGCCCCCCCCGCTAAGCACTCCAAAAATATTTCTCACCGATCGTGCTGTGTCATTGTGTGCTGCATGAACGCCCCCGGCAGGCTCAGGTGGAGGCACTTAGGGCGGCCCTCGCTCACGAGGTTGCCCTCATCCAAGGTCCACCTGGAACGGGAAAGGTACGCAACCATGGGGCAGAAGGGGGGGAGGGGGGTGGGGATATGGGGGGGGAGGGGAGGTGGGGGGTGCACTCATGTTCGTAAATGGCCGTAGGCGTATGGGGGGGGGGGGGAGAGGGGTGTACTCGATATCATGGTCGAGGGGGGGGGGGGGGGGGGGGTGTACTCGATATCGGGCATGGTTTCTCGATATCATGCGTGGCCGTAAACTTATGACCATATACCCTCACCTCCCTGCGATGCCGGGACCGAGCACGTCGGGTTTTTCTCCGACCAGAAGTAGGCATCAGCCATTTGCTCGCACCACGTTTCGCGAGGCGAAATACATGGAGGTGTTGTGGATGAAGTTTGGCGAGCCCCGCGGAGGATGAAACTACCGCGTGGTCCACGGGTGCCTTTCTTAACGAAAAATGCCAAAACGAACAGGGAAAAAAGCACCATCTGGGTTTTGACGGTGGTGTTGGCGGGTGTCCTTAGGGGAGGAGAGGCATGCGGCGGTATTGGTAGGTGCATCCTCAATTTATTTATTTTTTTCGTTTGCTGAAGGCTCCTTTTTTTTTTGAGGAGCTCTACGAGTATCCCCACCCCAAAGCGGCCTTAACCCTTCTCGCACTGTGTGTTCCTGTTGTTTTGGGAAAAATGTATTAAATTCGAAGTACGCTCTCCCCGAAACGGGACTGTAGCCTTCTACTTTTAGACCTGCAGCCCCGTTCTGGGGACAATCCACTCAAAATTTAATTCGTTTGTCCTAAGACGGTCAAGGGCGAATGCTCCGTTATGATGGACGGACGGGTTGTCCCATGGCCTGCAATGGGAGAATGACAACGAACAGAGATCGTAGATAGAGCATAGGAGGAACTGTTACGGGAGACCATAGTTAATAGGACCTATGGTACACATAAAAACCCGTACGTATACCTGTTTTTACTGTCAATATTAGATCCTATTTACTATGGTCCCCCGTAATAGTCATCGAAGGCAGATAGACCTCTTGCATGCGCAGGTTTTTCATTGTTTCCGGGGATTTCTTCTTTCGGGAGTGTTTCGAGCGATCGGCGTTCAAGCTCATGCTGCAAGTTGGCGGATGACAAGCACAATAATAATAGTTCTACACCAACCGATGAAATAAATCTAAAATCTAACTGGTACTGCTGTGGTGCGAAGAATATAAAACAAAACTTTTGAGGACAGTACAGTAGTCCCGTTTCGAAGGGAAGCCACTCAGTTCAAAATATATAAAGTACGAGTTCGTCTCCAAAACCGGGACTGCGGTTCCCAAAAGCGTTCGTCTTGACCCTTTTAGAGCTGTGGTCCCGTTTTGGGGACAAACCACTCAGAATTTGACTGATGTTCCCCCATAACGGGACTGCAGTCCTAAAAGGGTCAAGTGAGGAACCCCCCAGTGCCCAATGCCACTGGGAAGGCCATCCCGTGTTTTTACTGAGGAACTACCCATTAATAGCCCTTAAGATGCCGTTTCAAGTGGTGTGTTTGCAGCGTCGACAAGACAACCACGACGAAATGGTAGCACCGCGCCCGTCTACCATCAGACACGAGTTGGGGACAACTATGTAAGGGGGACCACGTCAAATAGGACCTACGGTAATCCCTAAGAGCTATATATTTACCTGTGGTTACCATCAATATTTGGTCCTATTTACTATGGCCTCTGCGTAATACAAATATTGGGCTGCGCGAGTTGCTTGCGACAGCTATTCCATCTCAAATAATGACCTAAAAATATCAAAAGTGATGCGTGTACCCTGACATGATGTATCTCGCATACCTTTATTCCGGGGGGGGGAATATAACGCAGGCGTATGTGTCGGAGCAAGGGTGGGTCAGAACTAACTCGATATCATGTCATACGCATATTGACCGTCATATCGTACGGCACCTACCTGTGGTGATACTCGAAGCATATGTAGCAGTCCATACCAGTAGTCTGACTTGTGATATGTTGTTACTATTTCTCTTGCCATCCGACAATGTGCAGCATGATCTTCAACTTGGGATCACTCATACCTTTCCCGAAAGAAGAAAGAAAACCTCGGAAAACAAAAGGAAACCCATGCACCATGCACCAAGTCTACCTCCCTCGCGTGCCAACTTTCGGCTTGTCTACTCTTTTTTATTTGCTGTATGTTTATTGCTGTGCCCAACCTTTTTGGCGGGGGCAACATCGCAGACTCACGTTGGGGCAAACGCCGTTAGCCTACTCCTCACGAACAGGGAGCGTCTGCGTCACTGGAAAGGGCCCATCGTGTGCGTTTGCCTCACCAACCACGCCCTGGACCAGTTCCTCTGCAATCTGCTCGACGCCGATGTGACGGGCATTGTCAGGCAAGAACGACAGAGAGAGAGGGAGAGGGAGAGGGAGAGAGAGAGGGAACAATACCGAGATAAGAGAAGGAGAAGGAGAAAGAGGAAGACGAAGAGAAAGAGAAACAGAGAGAAAGAGAAAGAGAGAGAGAAAGAGAGAGATAAAGAGAGAGATAAGAGAGAGAGCACTATTGTTTTTTTTTTAGGGGGGGGGGCGTATTCATTTGGTGCTGGCCGTTGACCACGATCCCCCTCCGAGGCGGAGCACCGGGGATTGTGAGAAAGAAAGGGTATCGTCAGGGAAGAGTTGGCGAGAGAGGGGCGGGGGGAGGGGGAGATTAGAAAAACCCCAAGAGATGGGGAGCGGGAGGGAGGGGCCGACAGGTGAGAGAGAGAGTGAATGCGAGGAAGAAAGGCGAGGGAGGGAGGGGGAGTAGGAGTAATGCATGAGGGAGGGAGGGAGGGAGGGAGGGAGGGAGGGAGGGAGGGAGGGAGGGATGCAAGAGACAAGAGACAACAGGAAAAGGAGGTAGAGGGGAGTAGTGCGGGAGAGGAAGGGAGGAACATAGAGTGATATAGCGAAATAGAGGGGGGAGGGGGGGGGGGGGAAAGAGGGGGGCAAGCGGGAGAGATGGAGCAGTGGACAGAGGCGAAAGGAGGGACGTAAAAATACCCTACTGTAGACAGTTTTACCATGCGTATATACCAAAGGAGGAACCGACCGGGAAGCAGCCCAAGGCTCCTACACACTCTTCGCCCGCGTCACACCGCACGCTCTCCTACTACTGTACGAGCGGTTTGGCGTTGCTAGGTCTGCATCTTCTGTCTCGCCGGGATGAATAGCGCCTCTTTACGCAGGGCCCCCTCCAGCTTCTAGTCTAGGGTTTAAAGGCAAGCGCGCACGGTCGCCTACAACCCCCCCCTCCCCCCCGCTCCCCTCTCTCTCTCACACAACTCTCGCTCTTGGACGTGCGTGACTTTACAGGGTTGGCTCCGGCTGCAAGAGCGCGCGACTGGAGAATTTCATGCTCCAGGATCTTTCCAAGAACCGCAGGGGTGATGATGCTAATATAGTAAATAGGCCCAAACGTTGCTATTAATAGTAGAAGTGGGTTGATACACAGGTTTTTGCCCGTACCGTAGGTCCCATTTTCTATGCCTCCCCCCCCCGTAAGATATGAATTCGATAGGACGCTGTTTTTTGTTGTGCTGTTTTTTGTCCCGTTGGGTGGCAGCCCGACGCGGCTCACCTCTCTGCCGCGTGGGCACAGGCCACGTTTCGGCCGAATGTATGTCACAGGGACTGACCGACCTCTCCAACCCTTCTAGTATTGCCGGGGCCATATTACATAGGACCAAATATTGTCAGTAAAAATACCAAATATAGAGGTGTTTGTGTGTACCATAGGTCCTATTCACTGTGGTCCCCCGTAATAGTACTGCGGTCTCGCTTCGGGGACAAACCTCTCAAATTGTTGTGCCTCTGTGGCTACGTATAAGGACATTGTTAGAGATGATACCAGGTACTTGTCAGTAGCCATCACAGTTGTTACTCGATACATGGTGCACTTTTGTCACCTGGTGTACATTCACGCATTTATTTCTAGGCGCAACAGACAATTTTCCAGTCTGCTGAGTTCTGGTTTGATTGTCACAGCAGTAATACCAGGTGCACAGCAGCAGCAGCAGCTACCTTTTCAGACATCTTACTGCTGTGCACTCGCACACAGGATGAGTCCCAGCGAGAAGCAGTACAAGACCTCTTGTATAAAATGCTATAGTGTCAAGTAAATGATGCCTATACTTCGGAACGGAGTGGAGCAATTTGAGCGGTTTGTCTCCGAAACGGGACGCAAATTTGCTCTCGAAGGGCGAACCCGATATCGCTGAAATGTCACGATCATGAGTGTGTTCCTGAGTGTGTTTTAGCCCTGAGGGACCGCCAGGTCGCTGGGGGAAGGGAGGAACAACCCGGAGTATTTGGCCAATGACCTGTGGGTGATCGAACGTTGAGGGCCAATGGGATAATAGTACACCGGCAGCTAAAATGAAATGATGTGGGGAATGGTAATTGGGAAGCGGCTGGCAGAGAAGCGTACAAGGGCTACTCTACGCTATATTGCCGGAAGGCAAGCACGTCAACAGTATTTAGAGTGATATACTTCCTGTGCTTACGTAGGCTTTGGGATTGTGTATTGGGTTGAATTTGTTGGTTTATCCTTAAGATGAAAAATAGGTTTTGGGTGGCGTACTAATAGCTAGTGGCAAGCGAGGAGGCTCCTTTTTTTTACCATTTTTAGATGGCATCCCTCCTCACAGCACCAGGCGTTTTCAGTTGGGTCTTGAAACGCCAGAGCATGAGGTTCGACACGCCCTAGACGCTGTAACCGTGAGCAGAGATCACAGTACACCGTAGAAGAGGGACTACTGCTGCGGTGCTACTCGTACGAGATATCCGACTCATGCAATGAACAACTGATTTGCACTCCATACACCAGTAGCAGCTTCACTGCACTGTACATCTGTACACGGCACACTGCGAGTTAAAATCGCAAGGTGCAACTCGGTGACTGTCATCATCATTCAGCGGTGCCTCTTTTAGTAAGCACGCAACCAGAAAGCCGCGACTGAACATCGCATCGTACATGCTCCCTTGCATCATTTCTCTAACCCAACCCCTTCTTTGTGCTCTTCCCCCGCGTGTTTGATCAGCCTTTTCTTTTTTTACATCCGGTGCTACCGTGTTTGAAGGCGACTCTCGGGCGAGCGCCTCTGCACCTCTCACAATCGGACCTGAAATTATATCTTTTTGCCGCAGAGCTTAAAGCTATCCTTGTCGGCGCGGCGCGTACCGTATTTTCCACTCCCCCCCCCCCCCCCGAACCCGGGAAGCATGCCGATTACGCCCGCCCCCTGCTCGAAAGCGTGCGCCAGGAAAAGACCAGCAACAGCAACATCTCTGCTCCGAAAAAGAAACTAAATCGTGTAGCGGGAGATCGATCGCCTTTCTGCCTGATGCGTGCGCATCAAGCACCCTGTCGAACCTCACCGCGGCCGCCGCCCCCTCTCCCCCCTTTTGTCTGGCTCCCCCCATCCCCTGCCCCCGAATGTGTCGGAACACCCCGTGAAGGCGGGTGCGGAAAGGCCATGTGGGCATTGAGGGAGAATATGAAATCCGTCAACAAAGGGATGACGGAGGAATGGCAGGTAGGCGCAACATATATATATATATATATCTGTGTATATATAACTTCACCGCAACCAGGCCGAACCACAGGCGGTGTCCTTCGGGTTAGTGCGCGGGATTATTTTTTCAGCAGAATTCTGTTGTTGTTGTTGTTGTTGTTGTTGTCGTTGTCGTTGTCGTTGTCGTTGTTTTTGTTTTTGGTTTCGCTGTCGTCGTTGTTTTGTTGTTGATGTTGATGTTGATGTTGTCGTTGTCGTTGTCGTTGTTGATGTCGTTTTGTTGTTGATGTTGATGTTGATGTTATCGTTGTCGTTGTCGTTGTTGATGTCGTTTTGTTGTTGATGTTGATGTTGTTGTTGATGTTGTTGTTGTTGTTGTTGTTGTTGTTGTTGTTGTTGTTGTTGTTGTATACCTGACATACCGCGAAAGAAAGTTGCGTTCGCAACAGGGGTATGATGGATTTGGAGAGCACGTTTCTTCAAGAGCGGGACAGGTTACGGCTGCCAACAAGGTGACTGGTTTCGGCTAAATAACTTTTTCGATAGGCGAGCCCTTTTTTTTTTTTTCCAAAACACAAAAAAACAGAATGTTCGACGTTATATCTCCCCTTTCGCAACCCTACCCGTGCCTGAGCGGGCTCAAGTCGTCGTCGTTTGTGGCGGAAGGATCAGTTCACGCTTATATTCTCGCATTATTCGGCAATCGCAACCTTCCTTTGGCTTGGGGCGAGTTTCGGAGTCGTTTTTGTCGCGGGGGGGGGTGGCACGCGAGGGCCCTGTTTTAAGGAGAACGGCAATATATACATGTATATTTATTTATATTTATATTTATTACAGACGCGTTCTACGATAGAGGTAGCACATTTCCGCTAAATTTGTTTCCGAATGACGCCTCAACCTGAAATCGTCCGAATGCCAAATTTTATTTCGAACAATGACGTTTTCGTATGCTTGGGCTATGAGATTATTATTCGGGACGCGGTTGATTTTTTCTGAAGTCAATTTTCGCGCGAGGTATTTTTTTTTTTTTTTTTTTTTTTTTTTTTCTCATCCCATTTATTATCTTCGCCCGTCTTCTTCTCTCTCTCCTTCCAACTCGTAACTCAGATCCGGGGTCACATAGCAGGCTCTTCTCCCCCCTTCCTGCTACGGTACGTGCCTTCATTTTTATCGCGAGAAGATTTCAGCCTTTGCTTCCCTCGTCGACTCGCATCGAATTGTGCCTACCCACGCTGCAAGGCGCTCTCAACAATTGAATCCTTTTTTATTTTTATTTTTGCAAATAAAGTCAAAGTCCGACCCCCCTGGGGCTCGAACCCAGGACTCAAACAAGTAGAATTCGAGGTTAACCACTTGAACCACCGGGGCGACCGGTTTCAATGGAGCTCCTTAATTGAGGAGGTTCAGGAAAATTAGGGTGAACCCCTATCGTAGAACGCCTCTCAATATATATAAATAAGTTCTTCCTTCGGAGTGGCATGAGCGTACTCGTAGCATGTAAGAAGGCTCTTGTCGAAATACGTATTCGGTTATATGGGAGGTTTGAGGTATTCCACTGTTACGGGGGGGCCATAGTTAATAGGACCTATGGTTTACATAAAAACCTATATATTAAACCATTCTTACTAACAGTATTTGGTCCTGTCAACTATGGCCCCCCGTAATAATCGCAGTTAATATGTGCTGTACTTGCGGCAAAAGCTCAAATGTACCTGTTAGCAACCGGAGACATATATTTGGATAAGGAAAATAGGAGTGGAACATGCTTTATGTATGTATAGGCAATATATGCCCGCTTTTTTCATTTGCCCCTGATTAGTCGAACGGTGAAACTGAATGACCAACCATGGGCTTCCAGGGGATTTCGAAGGAGCAAATGCATAGAACAAATTCTCGATGTAGTTACTACGTGTCTTGTGCGCAATTTTCAAAGTTCAACTTGGAGGAGTTTGTCCACGCCGACGCGATTTTTCTGTCTCTCCTCCCCGTCTCTCCTTGCCACGATGTAACGGGGTCCACGGTCTGAAACAGGCGAGGGACACTTGTTCCTTACGCTATCGACGGCCCGGCGTGTGGCAATCGTTTTCCCTCCGCACCGGCTGCTTCGTGCTAATCCCGTCCCATGCATTCGTTGCCGTCTCTGCTACCTGTGCGTGCACTGCGCGTGCAATTTTGACATTCGGATGTCGGCAGTGGGGGGCCACGGTCGGGAACTCCCTGGCGGATTTCCTGACCAAAGAAGGGAGAAAGGTGGTGGAAGCTTTACTCATCCCGCACGAGGATATCTACGCCGAAATAATGCGCAGTCGGAAAGGGCAAACCGCACCAGAGGGAGACGGCTGGCAGGAGGTGGGAGAAATGGGTTGGGGTTTTTAGGTTTAAAAGGCGCAGCTGTGCAACGCCCCCCGCCCCGCCAAAAACATACTGTAGGAGCACAGAAGCCGATATTGGCAGGAGAGCCGTCGCGTCGAGGGATCTGGGGTTGGGCGAAAAGAAAAGAACGGAAAACGCCTCCTCTCCTCTCTTGGTTCCGAAACCATTCACTGCAGCCTGCTGATGTCGGGTTTCGTTTTCGTTTGTATGCCGTGTGCGTGCGGGGCGTTTGGTGTCGGCGGTGAGTTTTCATTGCTGGGTCGCGAAGGGGTTCTAGAGGGGAGGGTACTTTGCTCTACTCTGCACCCCCCCCCCCCCCCCCCCCCCCCCTTTCGACCGCCCCCCCGGTTGAGAACGTCTGAGGACCTGTTAGGTCCGTAACTACAACCACGTACTTGCTGCTGTCCCGGTCGTCGTATGACCCATTTCCGCTATTTCGTTTCTGAAAGACGGGGGGTGGCTTGACCCCAAGTCGTCGGTATGTAGTCTGGATTAAAAAAAAAAAAAAACGTTTTGTAGACTTGGGCGGTGGGATTAATCGCCGCAACGCAGTTTGCTGTTTGCTGAAGTCAGTTTTCGGGGGGAGGTGTATGGAGATCCTCAAGTGAGGAGCCTCAAGAAAATTCAGGGTGAACCTCTACCGTAGGACACCTCTGAAATGGATACACGGACCGCAACGGCACAGAAAGAAACGTTCCGGGCTGGATTATAATACATTGCTCAGGTGTCCCGCAAGCCGCGCGGCATCAAGGACTGGCTAGCAGGCAAGACGGGAAGGCGTACCGGAAACAAGAGGAGGGAAGGCGGCGTCAATGGGCGGGGGGGTGGAGGTGGAGGAGGCGTCAAAGGCGGGGGGGGAACCTTGGGGGGAGACGGAAGCTGCGACGCGGTACAGGACGCCGAGGCCAGGTATGGCAAGGAGCTACAGCGTCAACAACAGCGGCACGCGTTGGACGGTCGCGGTTCTAACATGGCCACGGGGAGTAGGGGCGGTGGTGGTGGTGGTGGTGGAGGTGGAGGTGGTGGTGGTGGTGGCGGAGGTGGAGGTGGCGATGGTGGTGGTGGTGGTGGTGGTGGTGGTGGTGGAGGTGGCGATGGTGGTGGAGGTGGAGGTGGAGGTGGAGGTGGAGGTGGAGGTGGAGGTGGAGGTGGAGGTGGAGGTGGAGGTGGAGGTGGAGGTGGAGGTGGAGGTGGAAGTGGAGGTGGAGGTGGTGGTGGTCTTGGTGGCGGCGGCGGTGGCGGTGGCAGCAGCGGTGGTGGTGGGGCCAGGGTAGGAAGTCGGGTCAGGGGTTTCACAAATGTGACCGATATCCACCGGGCAGTCGTCGAGGATGGCGAAGAGCAGGCGGTCACGGCAGCTGCAGAACCTGAAGGAGGTGGACACGAGCCGGCCACACCGGGGGGTGGAGTCTGGAACATCTTCCAGTACGATGTCGACCACGCGGCGATGGATACCTTGGCAGAGGGAGATACGTCGAGGGGGTCGTGCGGCGGCTGCACGGGCGTCAGCGGGGAAGCGTTCTGGTCGCTAGCGACACGCGGTAGGGCAGTGGTGGCGGGCGACAACGACTGGAGAGTGGTCGGGGATGTGGCACAAGGTCGATGTGAGTGGATTTAAAACGCACTTATCGTTTTTTTGTTTTGTTTTTTCTGGCTTTCATTGCCTTTGACGGCGAGAGCGAGGCGTTGGTTTCTGAGCTCCTTGCGCGAGGAAGTCGACCTGTTCTGTAACCCGAAACACGGGAGGTCGAAGACGGTGTTTCGAGGTAATCCTGTGGATCTGGTTTGTATGCGACACTCCGTCCTAAACCTGATACAGTGGTCGAGCGTGAAATGCAGACAGGTTGCTGCTTGCCTGAGGAGGCAAAAACAATGCAAATCCCTGTATACCGTGGATCATTGCTCTTTGACCCGCTGCATCTAAAACATTTTCCTATCTAAAAGCGTGGGTGCAGAGCTTCAGAGCGCTTTCATAATACCAACGATCTGAGCTGGCGGGGGAGGGTGGGGAACATAGCTAGCGGCAAAGGGGAGGGGGGGGGGGTTTGCCGCGTGGGTTTGTTTCTGTTATGCTGTTTTGGGGCGCTAACATAAATACCTGTGGGTTTAACTACTTGAGTAGAATATGGGGCCGCCGATATAACAAGCGCTTGCTGTTGTTCCGAGTAAACCTTGTAACCTCAATGGGTGACACTATCCTTGGACAGCCTTGAGAACACGCCAACACTATACAGGGGTTGAAATGCAGCGTGCGCTGATTAGAGCGATTTCTATATACCAGGTATTCGGTTTGCTTAGCGGCCTGCCTCCAAACGAGAATCGAGGCTTATGTTTGTATTATTTGAATAGCGGTTCGTTTTTTGTCTTCGTGGAGCTATACCGCACTAAAACCATCTCGCACCGTGACCGGGCTTGATTCTTCTTCCCGCTGTCTGCTATCCTCGGACTTTAGCTCAAGGGGGGGGTCTACAAGGTACCAGGGCCAAAACAAAAGCCGGACAGCCCCCTCCCCATCCCTCCCCTCCCCCCGCGCCCTCCTCCCCTGCTCGCTCCCACTAGTCGCAGCCCATCAAAGACTGCGAATGAAAAGTTGAGACTCCCAACAGCTTTGGGAGATATTCTGGCGGATGCATGTTGTTAGCAGTAGACAGACGAAAACCCCAGCACGACCGCGATGTAGCCACCTCTAAACAATGGTTGACAAGTGTTGGCGTTACGGGCCGTCATCGAGGAGCACCACGCGCGCCCGGCGGCACCGGCACCATCGTCTGGGCCGTACGTCAGTGGCTTGTAGTTCAAGTCGGAAGTCGGTCGCTATCTTATCTCCCAGCCATGTAGTGGGCGTTGCCGACGTCCGTGGGTTGAGAGCATCAATTCGGCGGGCAAGCCACAGACTCCCTCCCACCGTCAGCCGCGTAAGTCAACTTCCCTGACCCCCCCGCCCCCCTCCCCCCCTGCCCCCTGGCCTTAACCCCGCTCTTCCACCCCTTCAATAAATAACTTCCGGTCAAGTTAACTCAGGGGGTCAACTTGAAGAAAACGAAACGCCGAGAAACAGCCTTTGCCCGCGCCCGTCGACCGTCTCCGTGGCCTCGATGCGTGGTACCGCCCTCACCACTACCTCCCCCGCGACAACACGCCAACTTGGGCCTGACCATATGCCACGCGGTCAAGGATGCGGGGCTGGAGGCCGAGTGGCGGACGGGGGCGGGTGGGTGCAACGCATGGCAGTCCGTTCGGAGAGGATGGCTGCGGGACCCCCCGCTGAGAACATTAGTGGGTTCGCGGTCGGGCGGGGAAGGGGGCGGGGGACGGTGCCTACCATGGTTGAGGTTGAGCTGAGGACGCCCCGAGCGCAGGAGGCAGGGGGCTTAGTGATGGGCATGGCGACGGGTGGACGCGGCGAGGAGAGTGAGGGTGGTGAGCCGGAGGGAGGGGGGGGGCGGGGGAGGGGGGGGGTGTACTTGATAGGAGAGATGTACTCGGTATCATGCACCACCGTGGTCGTAGAACCGTATAGACCCTCGGATCGCTACCATGCCGGGACGGAGCACGTCGGGTTTTCACCGACCAGGCAGACATTGCTTGCTGCTGCAAGCAAGCGCGGCCAGCCGTGAGGTGTTGGGCGAGTCGCATGAAGGGCGAGTTGCACCCTACGAAGAACCGCTTTGAAGGCGGGTTTTCTTGCATGTGGATGACGGCGTCGATGACTTGATTTAGTTTCTGGTGCGGCCAGTTCCAGAGACGGCAATGTGTTTTACTATGTATCTGTCTCGTGGGTACCCTACCGTAGAGACGCTACGTGAGGCGATCATCCTCCTTGTGAGGAGAAAAGGCTCTTCCCGCGCGAAGATGGTCTACCTCGACCGCCAGCCGTGGTGACCGCCAAAAAAACAAATTGATAAAAAACGGTACCCTGGCCGTCTAGCTCACATCGTGAGAGGCGTGGTTTACAGCGTTGTCGGCAACCGACACCAACCCAACCTAATCTATATATAATATGTATATAGTCGTAATAATATATATATATATATATATATATATATAAATATATATATATCGAGGTATATAGGGTGGGGGCGGTGAACCGCAGGGGGGGGGGGGGGGGATAGGTAGGGAGAGGGTTTGTGCCAAATGTCTTTTGTTATCGTTTCGTGGTGTATACTCCGCAATACCCGGGCCCCAGAGGTTGTTGTGATTTGTTTTTGCCACAGTCGAGAAGGTTCCGGGGTACTTCGAGAGCGTACGCTGCAGTCTTCCATTTCATAGGGCCGCTACTATATTTATATGGCGGCAACCGGCACCGTTCGGCACGTCAAAACACCGCTTAGCTTCGCGTGTAGCAAGCGATACCACCGCCGGCACTATGTCATATCACGGACGTCGCCCCTCCATAGTGCTGGTGTAGTTGCGCCAGGCAGCAGCACCGGCACTATATGTATATAATGGCAACCGGCACTATTCGGCACGCCGACACACCGGTTGATTCCACCCGCACCTAGCGATTGCACCGGCGGCCCTAAGGTATAGCGGGGCGGCGGCACTACTCCCCCAGCACTATATCTATATCGAGTAAATAGAAACGGGCCGTGGTACCGCACGATGTGAACTTTTGCGCCTCAAAACCTTTTTCCACTGACAGGGCTCTGGTACCCATCTGAGTACGCCACGTTAGTGCTATCGTTGGAGCTGGGACTCAGCGCGGCTCAAGTTGTAACCACTGTAGCTATCCGTCGGACTACAGTAGTTGTTGAGTCGTTTCGTGGAGGTGCCGACTATATCCGACTCACTCGATTTCCATGCTTGTAGAAAAGATTTACGATGAATGCGAGACACGTTTTGTTTTGGGTGGGGGGGAAGGCGGGGGTCGCCGTGGCCGGAAAAGTTCTGATTCGGTTCATTTGTCTCGCCTCGACTGTATCCGGCAAGTCGGCTGGTCATCGGTTGGCTTCGCCAGGCGACTTGCCGACCAAGCCGAGCTAGTTAGCTGACGGCACCTGCAACTGATTCATAAGTAGTCGTGAAGTCCTGTTGACTGAAAGCCCTAGCGACTGTACATCGGGCGTTCAGCTTGGTTTGTTTCAGGAGTCTAGTGTTGGCTTTTCGAGTGAGGACTTTCTCAAATCCAGGTACCTCCCCTATACTGACCCTAACCCAACCCTACGAGTTACCCCCTTGCTATGCACTAGGCGTATGTCTACCTACACACACCAGGTGTATCACTAGGGATTGAGGCCGACCCCCCGTCCCGATCGCGAAGGTACCATATCTCGGCATTTACAGGGGCTGTCGTGCAGTAAAAAGGTCGCACGAGGTTGTGATGTGATATACTGTAGTCGAGGTAAAACCCCTTAAATCATCCGTCAACATCCTGTCAATAGCTATACTCTATTAGTATGATACGATTTTCTGTATTTTGTGGTTTCTTTCGGTTTTCCCCTAGTTTCTGGTTTTTTGTCACCGGGGACAGGGAACAGGGGGGACAGGGGGGGGAGCGAGTGGTGAGAGAGTCGTACACGCACTGTAGTTCACATGGGTCTGCGCGAGGGCGTTTTGGTTTGGTTTTGCGCTTCGTGCGTCTCTTTTTCAAAGTACACCTCAGACAGATCATTGATTCCCACTTTGAGGATCTAGATCGTTCGGGGGAAACAGACAGACGGATAGATCTATCCCTGATCTGCAAGATCTGTATGATCGAACTCATGTTGCCCGGTGGGAACCGTGAAATCTGCGTGGTCCACATTGTATAGCACATGTTTCCCGGGTGGGATCTGTATTGTTACTACGCAGATTGCACACAGTCTCCCTACAACCGCAGGCGACAATCATGGTCGATCCGAGCCGTGGAAGCCTTGATGTCCGTGTTGCACGGGGGGCCGCGCTTACACCTGCCTGGTAGTAGTTCGGTGCCAGTCGAGGCATGGGATGGGGTGTGGGGTCAGCGAGGGGTTGAGTTGACTGGGCTACCCAGCTTTGGAACTACCTGATTTTTCGGCATCCCTTTCGGCCTTTCCGACATTTGTTTTTATCTGGATAAACGGTCTTTCTCCCGTCCCTCAGTTTCCTCCACCTCTCCAAGAGAAATTAGTCAGGACGGGACGCTGACGGCACTGTTCCGATTCGGTCAAAGTAGGGATCGAGCGTGGAGACAATAGACACGCAGCAGCAGACTCGTGCCACGATACGTAGATGTATACGTCGCCAAAATCTTCCGGACCTGCTCACTTTAGGAGTTCCACACCTCGCCTCAAACGGATGTTTTTTAAGCGAGAATTCACAGTCGGGCTAAACCTCACGAACAGCCACACGACCTATTCATATGAACATCTACACGCGTATATATATGTGATGTATTTTGTGTATGTGCTTCATCCTCAGTCGGAAACATTGCGGCCAAGAAATGATACCCTTAATCGCGTCACGCGTCATGTATTTCGAACGTTGAATATCTCGATAAATATCGGAGGTTTCGATAATCTCTTCGATACGAGATTCGATATCACCGTTAATTAGATAATAACGATGTCTGCTTGTTCTGCCTCGTTTCTCTCCCCCGCTCCCCCGCCCCCCGCAACTGCTAGGCGACTCTGACGACAATTCAAGCGGAAGCGAGGAGGGAGAGGGGGAGGAGGAGGACGAGGACGAGGATGGGGAATCTGATATTGTGGAAGGCGAGGTTGTCGAGGAAGATAATGAGGACCAGGGGCAGGTGGAAGCGAAGGAGAGGGAGGAGGTGGAGGGGGAGAATGACGAAGAAAATGGAGAAGACGAGGTTTTCGACGCGGATTCATCGACAGCAACCGGGTACCAGCTTGGGAACGACCCGGCTGACTACGACAGTCTGATGGAAGTGAGAAGGTCCTTGCACCGGGGAAAGCTGCTTGCTGGGCATCCTATGCCCCCACCACCCCAACACGCATCAATACATCGCAAGTCCTGCTCATGAGCGTTTCTCAGTAGGATCCATCAGACCTTTCTCACTACTTGCTCAACAACCGTCTGGCGAATCGCGCTTGGTGCAAGCAATGCCCGCCCGGTCGGTGAAAACCCGACGTTGCTCTGTTCTGGTACTGCAGGGATGCGAGGGTCTATAGTCGTAAGACAGCGGCCACGCATGACGTACGTGTTGGGGTTCAGCATTACAGCAGTTTATTCTTCAGGTTCGATTTTCGATCGATTTATGTATATACAGTAGTGTGTAGGTAGGATCTAAGCGACCTCGCGATAAAAATGCGGGGCTAGCCCCATAGTTGGAAGGGGGGGAGGAGAGACAGCTATGTAACCCCAGATTTGAGCGACAGCTACTGCAGAAGGGAGTGCTCAGTAAGCGCTATAAGGGCGGAAGTGAGAAACGGCATGAAGGACAAACAGACACGCGTATGTTCAAATTTGACAACGAGCAGCCCGGTTTGGAACTGTACCCCGGACACTTCGGAGAGTATGCTCTGCTGAGAGCACGTTCTACGATAGAGGTAGCACATTTTCGCTAACGTTGTTTCGGAATCACGGGGCTCCTTAACCCAAACTCGTCGGAATGCCTATTGTGTTTCGAAAAATTACTTTTTTTTGTATACTTGGGCCAAGGGATTATTCATCGGGGGGCAATTCGATTTTTTGCTGATGTCAGTTTTCGGGTGACTTACTGGTAGTATGGAGCTCTTCAAACGAGGAGCACCAGAAAAAAAGATGGTGCACCTTTCTGTAGTGTGCGTCTGAGCGTACCCTTGTTCGTGGATGTTTGGTTTCGTCTATGTCAACAGCAGTAGGGTTTTGTTTTGGTCGCATCATACCACACCCTCCTACCAGATCTCAGGTCGCAGTTTGTTTCGCACGACTCACGCGCGAACCATCAACATCTTCCCCAGAGTCACCCCAACGCTTCATGGGCAATGGTTGATGTGCCAACTCAAGACGTGCGCCCCAAAGAGCCCTCCCCCCTCTAGGGCGTAAGATTCCCCCCCCCCTTTATTCCGAAATAACTGATGCGCGCGTCCTTCACGATCGCTCTCCAGGCTATAGGCAGTGGCCACAGCGTGTGGGCGTTGTCTCGCAAAGAGCGGTGGTTGCTTGTTCGGCGCTGGCAGGAGGATGCCGCGGCGGCATCGTGCGCACGCCTCGCGGAGCTGCTCGACAGGTGGGCAGGGGCAGCCGCGAGTCACGACACGCTGACACCGCGAGTGGTGCTGCGGTGACGCGGGCGAGGGTGCCGGGTAGCATCCATCTGTTGTTTGTTTTTTTCAGGCACCCCGGCCGGGGGGTACATCTGCGGTGTCGGGGAGGTTGGGGTATAGAGTCACCTCGGGCCCGAGAGAGCCTTCAGAAAACATCGGATTTTGTGCACCTCGATCGTAGCCACGTTATGTATGTGGCGTGCGAAATGTTATCGCCTCCTCGCTCTGGGTATCCAACCTGCATTCATCGAGAAGTACTCCAGATATCCAACCTGCATTCATCGAGAAGTACGACATCGAAGCGAAACATACAATGGTTGGGTGGTGGTTCCCATGCTGAGGAACCTCGTCGGTCACAGACAGTGGGGCTCGTGTATATCTACAATTCGTTTCTACCGAGCTGGAAGATTTTTCATGCATTTCATTTACAGCCCATTCCCACAGACCGGGTCGGGTCCGTGTGGGTCGGGTATAGTCGGTTCTGTCCTGCCCTCCTGCGATACACGTGTTCTGATTGATGTGTTCCATTTCGGTTATTTTGGTCTGCTGTTGCGGTCCATCCTGATCGGTGCAAGTTCCGTTTTGGTCTCTCGTGTCACCTACCAGGTATCCTATAAAACCCGTGCCGCTCGGCGCCGCGACAAGATGAGACTGGGCAAAAATGAACAGCAACGTTCCACAACGAACGGTAGATGTGCTTTTCGTTGTTTATTTATTCATTTATTTACTAGCTTATTTTTTTTTGCGTTTTTGATTATTTTTTTCCTCTTGTTTCTACCCTCGATTTCTATATTTCTGACCGATCCGATCCAACGCACCCAGCCCCGCAACATCACAAACAAACCCGTTCTTTCTTTGCCTCCATCCTCTACGGGTACCCACCGTCCATTCACCCGGCTCATAACTATTGAACCTGTTCAGATGTCTCGAGATCAAGCAGGAGCACGACGCGCACAAGACACAGGCCGATCTGGCGGTTCTCCAGGAGGCGAACGTCGTGGGAATGACCACGACAGCCGTCGCAATGAACCACGCCCTAGTGGAAGGACTGGGGGCTAGAATCGTTGTCATTGAAGAAGCGGCAGAGGTAGGGCCGGTGGGGGAAACCGACGCTGTGGTGTTCCGGGCGTATCGCTTGAGATGCGTATACCCGGTTTCAAATAGTACACAACACGCGTTTGGCGTTTCGACAGTGACTGCGGTAATTGCACAGTGATTGCCTCAGAACGTTCAGAATTCGTGGCCTAAACACTCACGTCGAGCTACTCCTTTGTGCTCAGCGAGAAAAGAAACTCTTAAATCCCTGTACGGTAGCCTTCAAGAGTCCAGTATACTACCTACAGTATGATCTAAACTAATCTTATAGCAATCCGTTACTACGTAGCCTTGACCCGAATTGGAGGCTCTCAACTTGTCGTTCATTTTACGTGTACTTGATTTACCAGTGCGCCGGTATCTTTGATCCTTCTCCGGTTTTCATGTTCGGGTTTATTCAAGGATCTTTTGGTTTTCGACCGGGAGAAAACGCACGCCGCATGTATTTCACACGACACGAACCACGCCACCACCTCCACGCGATCGTACGGTCTACTCTGTCAGGCGGTAGTCTGCCCATCTCACTGGGGGGAGATAGTGCGAACGCGGAAAAAGTTGTCTGTGTTAAGGCTTGCACGATGCGCTCTGGTCTGGCTAAACCAACCCGGCAGATGTCCCCCCGGCTCTCTCCGTGCGCGTTTTTAGTCGTACGGCATCTTTGATATCATCCTCGCTTGTCCCGTTTGGCGAGTATACCCACAAAAGAAGCAAAACAGGTACTTGGATCATTTGATCGGTGAGGAACGGTAAAGGCATTCATAGCACACGCAACAGCAGTAGTCGACATAAATGGGACACCGGCATCGTAAATGTAAAATGGATTCAGTTGTCGTCCGTTTCACAGCGGATTGCTCAACGTTGAAAAAGTAAAACGTCTTCTAGTCCTGCATGGACATACTCTGGCCCAACGAAACCAGATATTTGGCAGATGCACCTGTGCCCCCCCGCCAAGTAGTCGCCAGGCATTCTTGATACGTACTATGGAGGCATTGCTCGCACCGGGGGATCGCTGAACGTTTACCCAAGCTCTCGGTGGCCTCCGTGGACGTTGCACTGGTCCAAACTCACAGTCACTGGTCCAAACTCACAGTCAGTAGATAGGTGGACTGGTGGTTCTATGCCGCAAGGTCCTTCGGTATCGTTTTCTTTTCTCGGGTTTTCCGTTTTGAATACTGGTCTATATCTTCTTTGGAGCTTCGGAGCTGCAAAGCGAAACCTTGTTTTTATCGAGCGTAGCAGTCAGATCACACGGCATGCCTCAAATGCCGGCATCTTCCTGCCTGTTCATCCCGGAATACCGTGCGAGTACAAAATATTTCTCGTTTTATGGCTTATGTGTTTGGATGTTGGGGTAAGATTTCCGGATATTTTGTCGTGCAAAAGTGAACACCATTATTCAACCCACGCAGCCGTCATCTCTGGTTCTCCCAAACGATAGATATCACACACCACGAGCGGTACGGGAACTTCTATGCTTGCAATGAACCCAAGGTCCATCTCATCGGAGGGTCATCCGATGCGTTTGTTGAACTTGTATGTCCCTGCGTGGATGCTCTCCCAAGAAAAACAATCAGATGTACCCATCCGTGGCTCTGCTGCCCCTGCTTTATCCTTTTCGTTTTCGTGCGCGCGTCAAAACTAAAGGCATGTGTGTACCGGGGACGGGAGAAAGGCGAGGATGCTTTCGACTTCGTTGCTCATCGTTCAGAAGATCGTTGAGTGCAAAACAAAAACACATGCGACTTGGACTCGAAATAAAAGACTGCTCTGACGCAAATTGACCATCGGGCTGGACCTCCGCTTTCCGTTTCGTGGGCGACAGGTGTTGGAATCCCACGTGCTCGCAGTCCTAACGCAAGAGACGCAGCACCTCATCCTCATAGGTAAGACGACTCCCGGGCGTGCTGCCGCTGCCGGTGGCTCTTGAAAGACCCCTCGCTTCTGGTCCCGCACACCTTACCGTTTTTCGTTCGGACATCCCTGGTAGCTGGTAATTGGTCTCGCGTTGAAGGTAAGGTGGCGTCCGATTGGATGTCTCATTGTCATTGCTTCCGGTTCGCTCACGCCGCACATGGTCGGACGACTAATGCGGGGGACCATACTAAATAGGACCTACGGTATACACAAAAACGTATATAAATCGCTATTCTTACTAAGGACATTAGGTAATATTTACTATAGTGCCCCGTAATAACGTCTTCTGACAGATAGCACAAACATACCACGGGCGATCCATTCCATTCGCATTGTTTTTTGAAGCCGTGGACACCCTCTAACCCCTTTGCCGCCTTGCCATACTCGCCGCTAACAGCTGGTCGATAAAAAGCCTGCTACGCTCTCTCTCTCTCTCTCTCTCTCTCTCTCTCTCTCTCTCTCTCTCTCTCTCTCTCTCTCTCTCTCTCTCTCTCTCTCTCTCTCTCTCTCTCTAGACTTCCGAAGCTTGTGGTGTACGTCGCTCGAATACCTATTCAACACAGTTTTTTCTTCTTCTGAAATCACGCAGCGGTGAACCCCTGCCCCCTTCCCTGACACCGCCGGACTCATCGCAATCTGGTTAAACCTACCAGGTATATGTTTCGCTCCTTTTACAAACAATATTTGGTCCTATTTGCTATGGTCCCCCGTAATAGACAACGACCGCGACAGCGCTGGAAATAAACTTCGCGCCTCCTCTGCTGACGCTCTTTTCATTCTCCAGCACATGTACGTGCAACATTCTGTCTCCCACTAGATTGTGAGAGCCTTGCCCAGGGGAGGAACAGGAATCCGGATCAATTTGAAAAAAAAAAACAAACACACACACACCCAGGGCAGAGACGAGCACGGTATTGGACTCCTTTACCGCGGCCATCGAACAGGTCAACGTAAAATCTCGCCCACAGATATGATCCGTGTTTTTTTTCTTACTGCAAAATATCGTCATCGTTTTCTTGTCTGCGGGTGCACTCGTTTGTGTTCGGCAGGGGATCACCTGCAACTGCGGCCGAAAGCGGAGGTGTACCGGCTCACGAAGGAATCGAGGAAAGGATTCAACCTGGACGTCTCCATGTTCGAAAGGGTGAGCAAGGGTGCTAAATAATATAAAATCGGTCTTGTCACCGTTGTCGAGATCTCTGGTACAGCAAGGTTAGGACCGGCGGGGAAACCCCTACTTCCCCACGAGGGTAGGGGGGGTGAGGGGTGTGTGTGTGTGCTCGATATCATGCATGGCCATAGTCGCACGGCCATAGAGCGTCGCATCTCTACATTGCCGGCACAGAGCACGTCGGATAGGGGGGGGGGGGGTCGGAAGACAGGTACATTACTGATAGAGAACTTTTTTATTCTCAACCGGTAAGCTTGTTACTAGAGGAGCTGGACTGGACGAAAAACTATCTACAACTGCAACGCCTGCCGTGGAAAGGGTCGCTTTTTTACTCCCCTGAATAAAATGACTCAACAAATCTTTTGATGGCGCAGCGCAACACAAGTAAATAACTCATGGCTGTGCTGATCGCGGAACCAAGATGCACAAAAATTGGTAACATATCACATAATAGTGTAATGTAGGCTCTCGTGCGATGCCTCTGAAAGTGGCCAAACCAGCAAAACTGTCTAAGCCAATGACACGGCCATTTAGATGCAAAAAAGTATCCACGAAGTGCCGAAGTCTGCCTCACAGGCGGTTGTTAGTGGGACGCAGCTCACCCTTCACCGTGCGACATGCCACACGCATCACGGCGCGTTGCGTTTGGGGTGCAACACGCGATGTCTGCCTGGTCGATGAGAGTCCCCCGACGTGCTCGGTCCCGGCACTCTATGGATGGTCGTTGGTCTTGTTAGGGCCCCTGTTGCACCAGGGAGAGCCCGATGTGCCCCGTCCCGGCGTTGTATGGATGCGACGGTCTATGGTCACACGAAATCATCCAGTACATGCCAATGAGTTTTCCCCCCCTCCCCCCCATCCGCTTCCAGATTATTCGGAGCCTTGGTCATTAGATGTAGGTGTTGATGCTAAACAAAATAGTTTAAAAAATACCAGGTAGTATGCCGGCAATTGAGGTCACAGTTGCCCAGTTGACGCCCCGCTCTGTTTTGAGAGAGTTTTTGGTCCCAGAAGGGCCGCCCCCTGTCGCGGCACGCCTCTTTTTGCGCCCACCGATGGCCACAGGCATCGAGAGCTCGAAAACAGGCGGGATATGTTGTTGCTGTTGTTGTTGTTGTTGTTGCTTGTTTGTCTTGGCTAGTTTTTTTACACGCCGATATCTGTCGTATCGCCGGTTTTCTGGGTTTCGATGCGCGATCGGGTTTCGTGCCAACTGCGCTAGGGCAAAAGGCAGAGGCACGTGCTGCGACCCTGCTTCTGGGGGGGATGACTTACTTGTGGGGTTCATTCTTGTTTTTCTGTAGGAGTATATTTTTGTATTCCAGGGCTGCATCCCACTCTTCGGGCGACGAGACAAACAGATGAGTTAAACACAGACACGTCTATACGGGAGCATAAACAAGTAACGGTTGACGTAGGCCAGGAACCTTCCTTCCACCCCTCCTTCGTCCCTTTTGGACTGTCCAATAACGCGCAACCTCTGGGTTTCCACTGCCCGCGCATGCGTTTTTTTTTCCGGGATGCGACGATCGAAAACAACGCGGTACTCTTCGACACACGCAGCTTGTGGAAGAAGGTCGGGTCAAGGTCCACGACCTTGCCACGCAGCGACGCATGCGGCCTGAAATCGCAGACCTCATCCGCCCGGCGGTGTACCCGAACCTTGGAGACGCGCCGCACGTGGAAGCCTACCCTTCGGTGAAGGGCATGCGGCGCAACCTGTTTTTCTGGGACCACGCGGTGATGGAGGATACGTGTGGCGCCGTCGCCAGCTCCAAGACGAACAGGTACCACACAAAGAGAGATACCGGATGAGTACATACATTCGTGGGTAATCTGGTGTAAGGGCGGAAAATGTTGGTCCCCTTTTTTTTCGCCGCGGGAGAGGGCTGTCTTGTCGGTTTTACAGCGTTTTGTTCCTCATATTTGAATACCCATGATTTGTGGGTGGTGGAGGCGGCCTCAGTTTATCAAGAACAGGACGGAGGCTGGGCCGGATCGTGAAAAAAAAAAATCGCTGCCGACAGACCAACCCTTTGGCATTTTGCAGGCACGAGGCAAACCTGGTCGCGGGGTTGGTCTCCTACCTGCTCAAGCAGGGGTACACGGGAAAGGGGGACATCACGGTGCTCACCCCTTATCTGGGACAGCTGTTCATGCTGAAGGACGTCGTGGGTCGGACGAGCATGCTCCACGTGCAGGTGATGTGACGTGACGCGGTCACGGTATACGCAACAGGCAAGATGACACGCCCCCGCGCACGAATTTTCTGCCACATGTTTCCGGTAGCGGGTGGCGCTTTTTCCGCAAAAAATATTTCCTACTGACAGGGTATCCCTTACGTCAAAACTCCTCAATATCGTCGGAATGCCGTTGACGCATCAAGCACAAAAGTACGGCTTTACGAGGCCATTGTCACGCTTGACACACGAGCGAGGCTTTCGCGGAGCACACGCGTTACGCATCTATCTAGAATAAATGTACGGATTTACGAACTGCTGTATAGAGCAGTGGCGACACGCCTAGTGCGCACGCTAAAGGACGGGTGTGTGCCGCGGTCGGAGAGCAGTCTTTTTAGGGACACATCATAGACTGTTTTCGCCCCCGTGACCTGCCCCACAGCAAACAGTGTCACGGTGGAGGCGTTCTACGATGGGTATTCACCCTGAAATTTAGGAGGCTCCTCACCTAAGGAGCTCCCAGTCTCACCCGGAAACTGGTGGCAACAAAACTCAAATGGCATCAAGATGAATGATCCCATGGCCCAAGTACACAAAACGTCCTTTTTCGAAACAAAATTGACCTTCCGACGATGTTTGGGTGAAGGAACCCCGTCATTCAGAACGTATTTTGCCGGAAATTTGCTACCTCTATCGTAGAACGTGTCGTTGACTACCTTAAACGGTGACTACCTTGAATGAGCAAGGGGGTGCGGTCGTTTTTCAGGATTTTGTTTTTGGCAACCGTATCGTAAGGGTTGCGCCAAGACATTGGTCTGATGAAAATATCCACGTAAAAGCTTTCTTCAATGCACCTCGGAGTTGACCGCTATTTTGTAGAGGATGGTTCTCACACCAGGTTCACCCGGAAGCACCCTGTTCCTCTTCGATATCGGCGACCTCTCCGTTCGCGAAAAAAACATTTGAAAACTGAGAGACGATCGCACCGCATCTCTGTGCGCGGTAACTGACATCCTTACGGTACAAACGCCAAGTCCGCCCAGAATTGTCCATCTCTAAACCGTGCACTCGCGTAAGAAGGATAGCACGTTGCAACCTAGATGCGTCTGGCTTGATGGATGCCCTAACCCAAACTCAATGAAGTCCCGTTGGTGTCTCAACCTTTGTTAATTAGAGGACCCGAAACCACTCAAATTCGTGACACACCCATCGTAACGTAGCCGATTTTCCTACGATATTTGTCGTGGAATATATGATCATTGACGATATGTATCGATCCACAAACAAAACGACCGATTTCCGCCTTGGCAGGCTAGTAGAACAGAGGATACGAATTAAATGAGTTTTCGGGGCTGGGAGTAAGCGCCTCGCCCCCAGAATCCTTACATTCGTGAACCTTCTCGATGTTCCGAGACCGCCACCGATGTTACAATGGCGATATTAGACATCCGAGTGTGTGTTTTTCTCCTTTGGGGTGGAATTTATCTTTATTGCCCAACAGTGCCCAATACTGTCGATTCTCGTCGTAACTCGGCAAGGTAAACTGATCAATCTGGAAAATCGGCTGTCACTGGCGACGGGATTGCTTCGTCGGTGGAACTCTCAGCTGTTCTCAAAAGCCAGCATGCGCGCGAGGTGCAAAGATCCGACCGTATTTTATCACGGCGACGCCTAATACACGAATGCCTACGCCCGGAAACGGGGGGGAGAGAGGCTTCCCAGCGTTTTCCTGAATAATACAAACGTATCATCGATTGGGGGGAGCCTAACACCAACCGCGTTTTTGAAACAGACAACGTTGTCGATTCACGCAGAGGTTCGGGAGACACGACGCACCAAAACATGCGCTTTTGGGCCTATTCTGGAGCCTATCTAGCTTGGGCTCCGTGATAGCAGCGTCCTGCTGATACGCCCTGCAGCAGCGGGGGTCAAGTAATACAAAAGTGGGTCAAACCGCGGTTTCCTAGTGATAAACAAGTTTTTTTTGACAATGCGCGGCGGGCTTGACGTGATTGTCCCTCTCAGGTGAATGACCGGGACAGCGCAAAGTTGGACGAGATGAAAACGGTAGGTGAGGAAGAAGTCAAGGATGACGGTGATCCCTCGATCGCACCGGCGGTCGAGGTGGCGACCGTTTCGGTGGGGAGCATGATCCGCATGGCAACGGTGGACAAGTGAGTCGGCCCGGCCCCTGCCCCCCCCTCCCGCTCCCCGTGCTACGTACGTTGTCTCCCAAAAACAAATACCTGGTAGTTGAGTTACTTCTCACTACTGCTGTACAGTAGTAGCTCGAGAGTCATTAATGAATATACTCGCCTACCCCCAAACCCGATGGCACATCGCTCAGTCGTCCCACCAACAAGGGGAGACAACAAAGACTCGTGAAACAAACAAACATGCACGGGAGGGTAAAATGAACGACTTGCTCCACCCATCGGCAGCACGGTTTGATAGTCCACACTAACTCTTCATTTTTTTACGTCTTTCCTTCGAAGAAATGTGTTTCCCAAGAATTTTGCGGTGTGAGTACAGGGACCCGTTTACTCTCCACGTTAATGTCTGAGCGGCCCTATTGCGGGGGGCCATAGGTAGTAGGGCCTATGGTGTACATACAAATCTACCAGGTATATATTTAACCATTGTTGTTAACAATATTTGGTCCTATATTAACTATGGTCCCCCGTAATAGCATTGCCCCGACACGGGCGGCGCGATAATACACTGACCGCGGGGACGAAGGTCTGAGCTGATCATCGCGAAACCAAGAGTAGACACACAGCAACGAACGAGGTGGCTCTGGATAGGTGCCGACGGCATATTCCACCCATCATAGATACATCCGCGTTGTTGGCGCCTGAGCCTTTCCCAATTGGAGAGAAAAAAACAGGAATTCATCTATCTGAGGGCTGGAGTTGTCGTGCGTGTTTTTCTCGGCGATAGGTTCAACGCCTTTCGAGTTATGTGTCGAAGGTGGGTTTTGGCCTACATTGGTTGAACCGAATCATTCGCATCCGTCTCCAACTCTATACGAGTTCTGCCGGCGGGTGCAAAGTTTGCCTGACGTAGCCGGTAAGTTGGCACGGTGTCGCATTGCCTACCGTAATCTGGTCTGCCACCTTTTTTTGAAGGTACTGCCTGGAGCGAAGAAGACACAACAGGGGCCCAGCTGAAGTGAAAGTAACTCGAGTCACCATTGTTATGAAACCCGGCGCCGGTAAATCGCGGGTCTGATGACGACGCATGCTGTCTTTTTTAGTGCCTAAAAACACTTGATAACCGCTGGGTCATCGTTGGTGTTTTTCACTACAATTTTTCGTTTGCTCACTCATCGCGGTGCGCACTCTGGAGTCTATCCGGACCAGGTATATTGTGGGGGTATACACCGATAAAGAGCGCGTCAAGTGAGTATCGTAACCGCATGAAATATTAGGTACGCCCCGATGTTCTAGCATGCACCGTCTGCCGTCCATCGCAGCACTCTCCCTGCTTGCCCCGCTCATCGTCCACCTCTCTCCCTGCGTGTTACCTGTCTCCCGGCGTGTGCCGCTTGCATTTTCGAAAACCATGTTTGTACGTGAGATTCGCATATGGCAGGGTGTAATGAGGGGAATGTGCACTCGGGTGAATCGCAGAACCCGGTTCGTGCTTTACTTTTCCCAGTGCATACCCCCGTTCGATTTGACACACGGGCGTTCACATGTAGGTTTCGAGGAGAGCAAAACATTATCATCAACACGAATCTCATTAGCCTTTTTCCTATCCTCCTTCCGTGCATGTGTGCTTCGGTTCGACGTGTGGCCTGTTCGCGTGTGGTAGCTTTCAAGGAGAGGAGAGCACTATCGTCATCGTCAGCCTCGTGCGCTCCAACTCTGACGGCAGCATCGGCTTTCTTCGATCCTCCAACCGGTACGTGAATTGAAACAAATCTACACCAGAAGATGCACAGCTCGTGCAACATTTATCCTTGTAGTGTAGCTGTGGTCATCTTGTGTAGAGCCTAGCACACTTTGATATACGTTTGACAGTCGCTAGCAAGTTGCACACAGTCCATGCAACGCCCCCTTTCATTTTTCCATTCGCATGTGTAGCGCATATCTCTCAATCTTACCATCCGCATGGATAACGGTAACTGGCAGCCCTTGAGTTCAAATATGGAAATGTGGCCTTTAATCAGACGATCGTACTTGACTAGATTCTACCAATAAATGTAGCCATCCTCATAAATCACTCTACGGACTCCGAACGTCGAGTACGTGATTGATGGTATGCCTTGCTGGACCGGCGTAACCGCCGGAAGGATGCAAAGCTGTCGATTCGGTTTTTCACGCCTTCAAAATTGGAATCGTGTGGTGGCAATAAAGCGAATGCGGATCTGGGGGGCTGTAGACGCCGAGGAGGTGACCCTCGCAACTACGATGGACATATGATAAGAATAGCGCGACTCAGGCAGTACATGGTCACCGCATTACGACAAGAACAACACTGTGGTAGAGGGTGGTACTACTCGTATTGCGGTGGGAATCATGCACACATCGGGCTGAAAACGTCCAAGTAGATCCTAAGGTTTTCGCAACGAAGGGTCGCTTAAGAATATCACGATACAGATCTCACGCCGGAAAAGCCGTGTGCGCGAAAGCCCCGCCACGCACGTCCCACCCAGCAAGAACCAGTCTGAACAAGTACTGGTAGCAGGGAAGGTGGCTAACAGGAGCGACATGTGTATCTATCTATCTATATATTAATTATATATACATATACTTCGTATACCGGTCACAAAATACCAACTACCACCGCAGATATTTGCGTTTCGGGCATGAACCAGAACCACCGAGCTCAAACGTGGGGCTGAGGTGTACGCCTTAAAGCCCAAGCTGTGGTTCGGATTTTACCATGGTCGTCTTTTTAGCCTCCCCCCCCCCCGGAAGTCCAGGCCGTTACCTAGTGCACACGCGAAAGCCATGATACCCACCCGCGCTTCTCAGCAAGAATGATCTACATATTCCCGCCCACTGCGGGGCATTCCCGAGCATCGAGACCGGAACGCTCGTCGTGTAGTACTCCGAGGAGGTATGGACCCAGGAGTCGGAGGCGGACGAAATCGTGCATCTTAGCCTGCGCAGCCGTGCTGTAGTAAGATGCCGGCTGCTAGTGTAGCTCAGGTGGGAAACGTGGTGTATCGCTGCCAACGACCTGTCCTAGAATGTGTACGTGTTGGATTATAGTGGTGGTTCGCGCTACCCTATACGTGTTCTCCTCCTAGCTTGGTAGGGCCACAGTCCGGTTTTGAGGACAGCCCGTATATGACATGATTTGGTGGTTTCGCCCGAAAGAAAACCGCCGTCGTAAAATAGCCAAGCTTGGTTCAGGATCAGACGCACCCGTTTGCGGGTGAGAAATTCACCCTGAACCCGCTCTTCCTATGTATCGGACTGGTGCTCCGTCGGGAGGGGGGGGTATGGTGCCAAAATTGTCGCTATCGCGTGCAGGACGCTCGGTCGAGGTGGCTCTGTATCTCGCCCATAATTAGACTTGAAGATGCGTTTTTGGCGACGCTTCTCAAGCCGTTCCATGATAGTTTACCCAAAAAAGAAATTACACCCTCCAATGGCGTCGACCGAGAGGTTCTTGAGCGGCTGCAAGACAAGGACTAAAAGTCGCCCCACCCCAAGTACTGGACAGCGTTAGCCTCAGCAGTCCTTCCCTTTCAGCGCAGGGTCTATCACAAAGATTGCGGTGGACCACTGTACGTTGCAGCTGAGTTTTGATCAAGGCCGACTAGACAGCACCATGCATGCATGCCACCAGGAGCCCAGTGTGCCGTTAAATCGCGTCCAATATTTCGCTGATTGCACAAGGACGTCTCGCCGCTGGCTGTCTTTCTCATCCCACCCTGCCCAACAGAGTGAACGTCTTACTGTCGCGTGCGAAACACGGCATGTACATCGTCGGGAATGCAGGTGAAACGCTTTGCACGTACGTTGACCACATGATGTCGGTCCTTCGCGAGCGAAACATAGGCCCATCGCTGTGTACTACCCTGGCTACCCAATCAGACTGTCTGCCATGCCATGCGATACGGGGTACCGAGACGTACGGGCTGTTATACTATTACGGGGGACCGTAGTTAATAGGACCAAATATTGTTAGTGAAAATGGTTATATGTATAGGTTTTTATGTATACCATAGGTCTCATTAACTATGGTCCCCCGAAATAGACTGTACCTGTCACCAAAATGTTTCGACTGCTATACATGACTCGCCGGCTTCCCAATTTTACCGGGCTACCATACTACACGGGGGGTATTACACTACACTGGCGCCGGCAAGCACCGGCTATCACATACCAGGTATACCTGATTGACAAAACCGCCACCGGCTATCGAAACATTATTGGATTATCATATTGCACCAGGTGCCGACGATCTCTAACGCGTACCGTGCTACGCCGGCTACCGAATGTTTTTGGCTACTGCTGCATATACGCTTGCGACAGTCGTCCATTTACTCTTACTCCCCGTCAATTTTAATCTACCTTTTTGCGGCGGTGCAATCTGATCTCGCGAAGGCCTGCTACAGGCGAAGGCCGGGACGATCTGGTCCGAGGCTGTCATCCCCCGTCTGCAGGAGAAGGGTAACATCGGTCCGACGCTGGAGCTGCAGTGCAGCCGCCACAAGGTATGCCCGCCAAGATGGATTCTCGCGGGTTTTGTTTGTTTCGCTAGAGTTCATGGTAGCCATCCCAGCTTTCGAATGTGTGTTTATGTGATGTTGATCACTTGCTTGCTGCAGCCACGACGCGTTTTGGTGCGATCAGGGCCGTTCTCGTCGCCACGTCGTTTGGGTTGTACCTTGTTTTGGGAATACTGTCCCCCTATTTTTGTTTTTTTGCTTTCGGCAGCTCGAGACACGTCAGTTAGACACCGAACACGCCACGATAGCCCTGCCCGTGCTTTGTTCGTCTACACTCCCTTAGCGGCTATGGAGTAAAATAACTAAACGATTCCGGAGCCAAAATAAATCTCTCTCGAAACATTTTTGCGCTTTGCGATGTCTTCGGATTCATTATTCAAGATTTCTTTTTTGCATTTTTCGACGTGCTGAAGTCTGATTGTCCACGCTGAACTGAAAAAGTGCATTTGAGATGGCTCTCAACTCGGACGCTCGCTGTAGCAGCCTGACCCTTTGGACTGCTGAAGGCTAGAACGGGCACCTGATAAGAGGATGAGACATTTCGTCCACAACGTCGGAAGCCATTTACAACCGCGACGCCTCGCTTTGAGGCTTCGTGTTTTGTACACATATATATATCTACGTCGGACAGTTACAGAGCTCCGTCATACATCCGGAACTTGAGACCGGTGTCAACAATCCTCTCCGTATACATCCCACCCTCTTCTCCCCCTCCCACCTAACACACCAAGGTGCTTCGCTCTTGGTTCGAGTAAGGTTTTCGTCGGCGGGTGGCAATCCAAGGTGCTTCGTGACGGCATTGTAAGGATTCCACAGTCTAAGGTCACACACATCGCTATGGCTATTCAAGACATTAGTACGGCCCCCGCTCCTTCCTTCTCGCGCCCATCTCTCGTCGGGCTGGACTGAGTTGATGTCGCTGGTGCCCGGGAAAACACCTTGAGGGACTGATCAATAATCCATAGGTCCATACCACTACATCATACCTTCCAGCGGTAGACTAACAACTGCCCCTGCCCCCCCCCCCCCCCCCCTCATGTTTGACGCTCATGTATCGGACGTGGGTCCAGGATGCCGTGACGGCCATCCGCAAGGCGGAAGATTTCCGCTCGCTCGCGGGGGACGGCGGCTGCAGCCGGGCGTGTGCGTTCCGCCTTCCCTGTGGTCACGCGTGCCTTCGGAGGTGCAAACAAATCTGTACAAAGTAGTTTTTTTACCTCTGACGAGCATGTCAACACGACAGACGGCACAAGGGGTGTACCGCTCTACCTATTTCTGGGGTCCTGTTTGCTCACTGAAGGAGTTGTGGAATACGTACGATTGAAACCGGACGATGGTCAATCCAAAGGATAGTGTCGGACATTATTAAGGGCGGTCCATAGTAACCCTGGTCCGTCGTACACACTTGAAACAACTATTTGTTCCGGTAGTTTGTTTTCCAGGATTTGTATTTTTACTGATTTTTTTGCGGGGGAACATATTAAATAGAACCTACGGGACATACAAAAAACCGGTACATTTCGCTAATTTTGCTAACAAGTTCTGATCCTATTAACTTGGTCTCCTGTAATATTATTCATGCTATGTTTTCCCCGTAATGGCGTGTTTCCAACGCTGTTAGAGGGACCGTATAGACACCTTGCAGAAACACCCTGCACACCCGCGGACGAAATCGCTAAAGCTGAATATTTCTCGGCAACCGGAGGGCAGTGAGAAACACCGAGCGACACGCATCAACGTACACAGATACCGACGAGATATTCCCCAATGACCACAGCTTTCCGCGGGACTCCCGCCCCCCCCCCCCTCTCCCCCGTATGGGCTTGGAGCGTCGCCGCCCATGGATTTAGGGACACTCGGCGCTGAGAGTTATCCCAGGACGTGTGCCGTGTTGCTTGATTTGTCTTTGGCTTCTCAGCTGAGGAGCACCGCCTCACCAAGGAATGCAAGTCTAGGCCGAGACGCGATATCCCCCTCTCTTGCATGCAGTCCGAGTCGGGGGGGTTCTGCAACTGAAGAGCGTGAACATGATGGTGTGTACTGAGAACAAGCTAAGACGAAAGAGGTCGCTATAACCGGTTTTACACCCAGATACTGGGAAAGTAGTGGCCGCTTGATACATACGTGCCTGCTCCGAAGCGTTAAACACGATTCATAAAGGACCAATGCTGTCTGGCTCGAACTGGATGGTTGAGCCCCCCAGCGGGGTCAAACGGCACGGCTACATTGCTGGATGAACACGAAAGGACGTGGGCGGAGTACGATACGACATAAGCTTGGGAGAAACAAAACACAGATTGGATGCGACCATCGTTTGAAACATCTTCACGCTTTTTCCTAGCGTCAGTATTTTTCTTGGTGCGTGAACGCCAGAGGATGTAAGTTAGACACGCTGTCCCCACTAAATAGTGGATTATCTTGGCCATTGCAATCGTCGCAATCGGACATCTACACCTTCCACCGGGATATCAATACCGCCCCATGCTGCAACAGCGGTGCAACTATAGCTCTAAAGGCTACTGAGGTGTTCTACGATAGAGGCGTAGAGGTTCACCCCATTTTTTTTCTGGGGATCCTCACGTAAGGAGCTCCATACGTGACCGGATACTGACTTCGGCAAAAATCGAATTACATGCCGAAGGATATTCACATGGCCCGAGTATAGGAGAACGTCATTGTTCGAAACAAGATTGGCATCCCGACGATTTTGGGCTTGGGAACCCGGTATTCAGAAAAATCAAAAAGCGGAAATGTGCTACCTCTATCGCAGAACGCGTCGAGAGTGGTCCACCCTAAAATATCTGAGGCTCCTCACTTGAGGAGCTCCTTATTTCACCCAAAACTGACCTCAGCTAAAATCAAACTACATCCCGATTTAGATAATTCCATGCCTTAAGTAGACAAAAACATCAGTTTTCGAAGCAAGATTGGCATTCCGACGATTTCGGGTTAACGCACCTCGTCATCCAGAAAACCTTTTAGCGGGAATGAGCTACCTCTTTCGTAGAACTCGTCTACTATTGATACTCACTTCAGGGGAATGCTCACTCGACCGCGAAAAGGTTTTGAAACAACAGAACTGGAGGTGCAACTCCACAACAGATTAATGACATTCCCAGTGGCGTTGGGTACTGGACAGTTCCTCAGTTTAGGGGCGCCGTCAGTCAGACAACAATGCCACTTTATATTAGATCAGACACGAACAGGCGATCACCTTTGACGTTGCTCGCAAACGGGCGCCCCCCTGTACTTTGCACTCGTCGTCAAAAGCTCTTCTTTTTTTCAAGTCAAGCCTTCGAGGTGAGATAGAGGGTGACATTGTGCGATCACGGGGCAATCAACCCCACTCTTATGCACGCAAAACTATCACACACCTCGTGCCACTCATCCTGGCGCGAACAAACCCATCCATGCCCGTGCCTGGGGAGACGAGAAACTACAGTAGTAGCAGTTGAAATGTTTACGGAGGTTGATATCTTTGGCCTCTGACTCCTGATGTTCGTCATGGGATCTGTCCTCCACACCCATCGTTCTAACAGCACCACACTACTCGCGTTTGATAATCGTTCTGCGTTTTTTTCTGCCACCGTCCCGCCCGCTAACCCGACCATGAGCCCAAAAAACACGAACACTATCCTCAACGCAGACTCACGTCAGCCACGCCGGTTCAACTGCGTTTCCCTTCACCCAACCCCCGTCCTCGTCTCAACCTCACGCCTATCTATGCCGTCCGTCCACGCTTTGGTATTGACTTAGGTGCCACCCTGACGACCCTCAGCATCATGGAGTCCGTTGCAGCGAGCCCTGCGCGCGCCTCTTGCAACCGTGCGGGCACCCCTGCCCCCGGTGAGAACGCCTGTTTGGAGAGGAGGAGAAAACCCTGTGACCGTGCACCAGACGTATGTTTCTAGCACATTTCGTATAACTGTTTTGTCACTTGACGACTCCCCTCAACGGAAGAGGCACAACCCCCAACATCGTCGGAAACAAAATCCAGGCTGCGACGAGGGGGGGTGTCGGTGCAACAGCAGCAGAGCGTGCAGGGTGCACGGTGCTGCTGCAGAAGAGCATGCATTAGCTACATAGCGCTGAGTAGGGGATCGGGTAGAGTAAAAGCAGGGCGAATTGCGTTTCCGCTGCACAGGCGCGTCGAAGCTTCCTGTACTGACGTTTTTTTATAATCCAAGCAAGCCGCCATGCCATACGGCACAAGAACCCAATATCCTATTACGTCGTTCATGCACTACATATATTTTGAGAGGGTGCACCTGTTTTACAGCACTGTTTCCTGAGGTTGGTCACTCGATGCACGGTACATATTACCCGTGGACAGCGTTTAATAAAAGCTGATCAAACTGCGAGGCTCAGAACCTGGAACCTTGCCGAACGTGTCGATGCTCTACCATCTATCTCTTTCCACAGCATAATTATTCTTCCTTGTGTAGCCCGAAGAGCTCAACCCCATGGTCTGTAACGCTCCCACACCAGAAACTGCTTCCGACAACAAGCGACATTGTGTACGTAGCTCGTGAGTTGAGAATCCTCGCCCCCAGCCGGAAATTTGTTTGGCGGAACTGTGCTCAGTGCTGCCTATATTGGACCAATCATCGAATGCGGTTCACGGCCTTCGTGTGTTTACTGATGTGGGAGGATTGGTGGTGGGTTAAACCCGTTTGGGACCTTTGAGCGATCTAGCCATCGACCATTGGACCGTCTACGAGAAGCGTGAGCACCCGGCAGCACGGATAGTACAGTCATAACTCGGTGCCGCGCGCTCCCTTACACCGTTTACCTGGTGAGTCGGACACCGACTTGTACAATCCCGCAATCGGGCAGTGGCCACAATGGTTGCTGTGACCGGCGGTGAACCGCACACACCTTCCAATCTCACAAAACTATCACTCGGAGTACGAGCGGGGAGGGTATTTGGCCATAGAGAAAAAGAGCGTTACGTAGTGCTTCGCCTCACGTGATTGTTTCGTATGCGCTGCGTGAGCACTGTTCCCTTGTTTAATGCCCGCGTATGAGCGACCTCCCTCGTAATTAAGGTGGGACGTAACAACCCCTTCCCGTCGTTACATGGGTTTGGTGAGCCACGTTTGCCTGGTTTACGTATGCGCTTTATGAGCCACATTCCCCCCCTTTTCCATTCGATTGATGCGATGCTCGAGCAGGCTCTGTGGAGACAAATGCACCCCCTGCTCTCGAAGGGTCGAAGCCGTGGACCTTCCCTGCGGGCACCGGGCGAGAAATGTGCCCTGCCACCAGTCGCAAACTCCGGGATCCATAAGGTAAACAAGTGCTGACAAAATGTTCCATCGTACTGCGAAGATGTTACTTTGTCTCTAAGTATATAACCCGACTGACAGTCCGACTCAGTCGACAACGAACGACCAGCACAACGAACGACAAGCACACCGCGTCGGCAAATGCTTTGTGAAACGCGATTACCTAATCAGTGCGAGACATGGTATTTTCCGGGTGTCACTGGGAGTGTAAATACACGCATTTCTAACATTTTTCGCTGTTCGTTGGTTGGCTGGGCGTTTTCAAATCCACTTCATTGTTTTTATTTCGACTTTCAAAGTTAAACCGAATTTTCGCTTCGATTTTTACGACCCCGGTCAAGATACCCGTTCGGTTTGCCGGATCGATCTCTGCGCCAAATCAAGACAGGCAGGTCCTGGGAAGCGGGGCCCACGTTTCATCTGTTATTGGAACCTGCCACCTCAGCATTCGGCGCCCAGAGTGCTTGGTAATTGGATAATATATATTGTATATATATAATGTATTATCTGACATTTTTTTCGGCGGTACGAGTGTTCACCAATATGGGACCGAAGGAAGGGGCAACTCCCTTTTGTTTTTGCTGTTGATGCCGAATGTGGACGAGGCATATACAAAGCCTAACGTGTCTTAAAAGCGGCCGCCCCACCATGGTTGCTGCGTCTATGAGTCGGGACAAGGATTGCGGTTGGTGTCCTGCAAGTGATTGCCTGTTTCCGAGGTAAACGGGCCAGACCTGACACCCCTCGGCCCCCACGCCACATGGATGCCTCAATATACACGAACAAGGAGAGGATTTCGCTTTTTTCTGCTCACAATAGTTGAGTTTTGGAAGTCTGGAACATGGCCATGTTTTGGCATGTACTTGATAAGTTGCTTTATTCAACGTTGTGTAGACTATTCCTAATGTGTATTCGAAGTACATCACTACCAAACATGTCCTTTAAAAACATTGGAATGCACTTAGACAGGTTTTTGTGCAGATGATGACCCCTGAAACCTATGGCTTGTCGCAATAATAGTCTTGGTATTACGGGTGAGCATAACATTCACTACCGAATATATTTAGGTGAAAATGTTCGAATGTTCAAGTTTTTGGTGCAGATCTCTAGTGAATTAATAGGAATGGTCAAGCTTCATGTGCCGGTAAAGAGTCTTGAACAGTGCCCCCCTCGCTTTGCTACGTACGCTGGAGGAGTGGTACTACTATGCCCTCTTTGCTTCCGATCGACAAGGTCTGACTCTTAGGTGAGGCACTACTACCCGACGAGTCGGGATCGCTCTTGTTTGATGCTTAACGAAGCTGATAGGGTTGATATTCAGGTTGCCCCCCTTCCCCCCGCCCACCCCCCCCCCCCCGACAATTTGCTCCAAAAATCGGTTCGAGGGCGACAGGTGTAGATAATTCTTCGAGTGAACAACACGGTATACCCGGTACAGGGACAAAACAAGCGAATAGGTAACACGTGCCCCTCGGAAGAACTTCCAAAATGCCCCTCCCCCTCCAAAAAAAAAAAACTATTACGGGGGACCATAGTTAACAGGACCAAATATTGTTAGTAAAAATGGGTAAATATATAGGTTTTTATGTTTCCCATAGGTCCTATTAACTATGGTCCCCCGTAATAGGGGGGGGAGAGGGGGCACACAAAACGAATAGGGTGGCATTTTTGCAAGGGGGGGGGGAGAGGGGGCACACACAACGAATATAGTGGCCTTGAAAATATCTCGCGGGGATCTTGCCATGCCAGATGCGTCGCCCGGCCATTGTGCCCTCGGCCCTTCGTCAAGGAAGACGGATTAGAAATGTTTCCGAGGTGGTGATATACCTTATCACCCGATGTGCTAGTGCTCTACATACGGGCAGAAATACCCTGTATATAGTTTGTTTTGTGTTGGAGGTCGAGTGCACGGATCTCTGCGCGTGAGTTGTTTTTACTTTATACTCCTGTGGTACGCGGAAGGGGCTCGTAGGTGTCCTTTCTGCGCAAGCACGAAATTACTCGTGGTTTTTGTTCTACGCAAAATGCATGAAACACCTTCAGCTTTGATTGAAGATCGACGGTTTGCCCGACACTGCTAGTCGTTTCGCAAGAATGTTTTGTGTACCTAGACCGTCTTCAACTTTCTCACCTCGTGTCACCCCCCCTCCCCCCCCCCCTCTGTCCCCCCCTGCCCACACGTACTCGCAAACAAGGTGCCTCGAGCGCGTCAAACTCGAGATCCCCGGCTGCGGCCACACCGTGACGGGAAGCTGCACGGCTACAAGGGCCATCGTCGACGATCCCGCCACCTGCCCGGAGAGGTAACTTGCAAGCGTGTGGGCGTTCGGTAAGGGTTATCCATTTCTTACCCTAACCCATTTACCAGGGTAGTACGACGCAAAAAAAGCCTCATCGGGCACCCGGTACCCCGGAGTATAGTGCCCTTACGACTGTATTGTGCACGGGTACGCGAGCCTGTAAGGTATAACCCCGTAACTCACCCGTAGAGTCAACTCGCTAGGGTTTATCTAGTAAGACATATACTCGGGGGGATACCCGGGTGCCTTGCCCAAGTATGGCGTGAGCAACCGGTGTGGATACCCAATCATGTAGGGTTTGCTGAATACGATGTGTTTAATGCAGTACACGGTTTCAAGAGCCATGGCCGCCGATTTCACCATCTGCCCGGAGAGATAATTTCCCCGGGGGTGCGTACCAGAACCCTCTGTTTTGTTTGTTCCCGAGCGAGACAGTGGAGCGCGTTTGGTGCACAGCAGTGGTAGTTCACTACAACCGTCGCAACAAGAAGTTTTCAAGTCCATTCCTTCTAGCCCTTCAAACCCTTTGGCGAGCGGGGGGGGGGATTGTTCGTCTAGTGTAAGAAGCTATGACGTTGTTGTTCTGTGCTATAACAGAACCGTTTTTGAGCCTCAAGCGGCAAAATCTTGCGTGCGGGTGTTGGATGTGCATCCACGTCAAACACAGGAGCTAACCCCGTTCGGAACCCGAACAGAGTCCTAGCACGGCAAGCATCACAGTAAAAGCTGTTCAAGAGACCCAGCAAAAACGGATGCCGGCGCCTTCAATATTCCTTTGTTTCTAGCTTGTCCCTGACACACGTACGGGGGTTGGCGGGAGCGGATCCCACCGCACGACGAAATTTCCAAGTAGCCAGTATCCCCCCCGCCCCCCCACCCAAAACGCGGATGCAAGTAAACATCCAGTAGTTGCTTGTAGTTAGTTAATGGCTACCAAAATGTCGTAACTGTAGTTGCGTCCAGCCCCCCTTTGGTTCTGTTAGGTTGGGCACATCATGCCGTAGCCGATGGCACTTGCGACGTGCAGTTGTTCACCGGGATAAACCGCACGTATAAACTCTCCTCAGACTACTTTACACCGCACAAACAAACTGTTCCAAGCTACAGCAGGTGACGTTTCCGCCCCGACCAATGCGGGGCAGGCTATACCCACAGTCCATATTCTCCATCTTTCATCCAATTCACTTTTCACCCATGCCTCCCCCGCACTGCCACACAAATCGGCCCGATCTATTGACCCCCCCCCCCCCCTCCTCCCCGATCTCCCGTCCGCTCGACCTAACCACGCTTTTGGGTTTGCGCGTTGTTGTTCGTGCACGTTTTGTGTGTGTGTGTGGGGGGGGTGGGGGGGGGGGGGTGTAATGAAACATCACACGATCCGACCAAAATGAAAATAATCTTAAGGTGCCGCAAGCCTTTGTCGTGCGGCCACTCTTGCGCGGCTCGGTGCGGCGTCTGCACCAGCATCACCCTCGACAAGCAACAGCAGCATCAGACGGTTCGGAAGGCGGACGCCGCCGCTCTCTGTGGGTGGGAAGAAGCGGCGGAAGCCGCGACGGCTGCAGGGGCGGGGGCGGGGGCGGCGGCGGTGGCCAAGACGGACGCTGTCGCGGGAGAGGCGACAACAGGGGACCGAGGGGAGCGTGGTTTCCTCATGGAAGCTACGGTGGTAGCGGCGCGGGCCAGAACTTACCACGCCACCTGCAGCACCGTGAGTTGTAGGAGGCATTTCTGTGGTACAATCGCTGTGGACAGTGGCGGTGTCGGGGGGATTTAGGAGAGCAAAATCCCAAGCGGATCTGATGGCGCACCTTGCGGCGAGCCCCCGGCGCGGCGTTTCGGGCTGCCATCCCTATGCAGGGGGAAGGGCGCGCGCTAGAAGGAGGGGGTGCAACCAGTGCGCCCCCTGAAGGGAGGGATTGGGAGGAGGGGCTGTAGTGTTACGGGGGACCATAGTTAATAGGACATATGGTATACATAAACACCTATATATCGAACCATTTGTACTAACAATATTTGGTGCTAGTAAGTATGGCGCCCCGTAAAAGTGCGGGCGGACAGGGGTGGCAGGGGAAGCGAAGGTCTCGCAGGTATTATTTGTGAGGGTCCGGTGTGCATCGAACAAACCACCCGGGGGAACAACCGCCATTTGGAGGGCAAATATACCATGCAGAGCGTCAGAGGCTTTCAAATTTGATCTGGTCCGGAGACGCCCCCTCATCGCGCTTGTCCTCCGCTCGCACGCACTACTGTCAGGAATGCGGCCGGTCTCGGCCATGCGGGCACAAATGCCACCTCCGATGTCACGACGGGAGCCCATGCCCTCCTTGCCCGGAGCTTTGTGCTCTCCGGTGCGAGCATTCGGTCTGTGCCCAGCCGTGCGTGGGTGAGAACTTCGCTCGTCAGGGGCCTTAACCATATGAACCCCGAAATAGTATATAAGAAAACCTTCATCGTAGAACGCCTCTCATAAATCCGTCTTTTAACCCTTTCAACATCTCAATCGTCGTGTGGTTCGAAGTCATGGTATTGGTTCACCGTCTTGATGCCTAATTCACCGCATACATCGAGATGACGTCTCCTTAAAGCGCCAAAAGGCAGTGGGCTTCATTCACCCTCAAAATTCAAAACTTTTTTTCAAGAGGGCGAGCTTTAAGTTACTAGACAAAACCCGACGTGTATGCGCGTATCATACATGCGCAGCGAACGGCTTTGTCAGGGGCACGGTCACTTGGTCTAACAGCATGCAGCCCGAAGGCATGCGTCACGATCAGCTGGTTTCATCGTTTTTAGACCCACCTACAGAAACTACAGCAACGGAGACCGTCCTGTGAACCCCAAGACATGTGATGTAGGACCCGTGCTATCTATGCGCCCCGAGATGCCACGTCGTCGGCTGAAGGCACAGCTCCAGCAGATTGTCGCGTTTTTGGTTCGCCCTCCAGGTGTAACCATTCTCGATTCATACGGGGAAATTGAAGTTTTTACGTTTGACTGCCTGGATACTGCATCGATAGTTAGTTCCCTAATATTATTTCACCGAAACAACAGCTGGTAACATGTTGGTAAGACTGGGAATCTAGTGGTAGGGTTGAGCCCAGGCTAGGGTCTGTCGTAGGCCGTCATGGTGTTTTTAAGGGCCTGTACTCGTTTTTGGGAACGTGCTTGAGCTTCTTACGATACACATCCCCCTGCGCATTGCCGCCTTGTGTGTCAGACGCGATCATTTCCATGACCGTTGAGCACCCACGAGCCCCATACGCTGTGACCGTGCACGGTCTTGAAAGCTCGACAGATTGTCGTCTCGATCCAGTTGCAATCAATCCAGTCGTCTCTCTCTCGCCTTTGATAGCAACCTATTCGTTGTAAAATCTACTGGCTGACTGATTGCGTTCTTCGCTGTCACCAACATCCGCTGCTCGCTGGACGCGCTTGAACCCTCTCTTAGAAGTGCAGTCCCGTTGAGGGGACAAGCCATTCGAACGATAAGTAGTTTGCCCCTAAACCGGGACTGCAGTCCTTGAAAGGTTGAAACGCCGACGAAACCTTTCCTTTCCGCCGGCCACGAAAACTCGCGCCCCGCAACCACAACGTGCGATGCACAACAGAATAAGACCCACCGCCCCCGCCTCGCTGGCTATCTCCCCCGTGCTTGTTTTTTCCAACACCGCTCCCGCCAACGTGTTTCGGAAAAACAAACCTTTTTAAAATCACCGGACACGTTGGTTTGGGATACGCGTATGGATTGACAATTTGCTAGCCTGTGGAAAGGGTTAGAAATACCCCGATTTCTCGTCCACGCTCTCCGCGCCTCTCTCACCAGTTCAATGCTCGCCCTGCGCGGAGAGCTGCTCCTGGAACTGCCCCCACGACGCCGGGCCGTGCCGCCTTCCTTGCGGGGCACCATGCACGCGCCTGCCCTGTGACAGGTGACTGCGGTTTCTTTCCAAGGGGGGCGTCGGTTTCTGTCTAACGTCAGACCAAGGATTCCAGTTCGTCGATACCACGTTTGACGTTGTTTTCCCGGCGGGGTTTAGCGCGGGGTAGCGTCCGTTTCACGGGGACATGGGGGTGACCACCCGTCTTGTACGCCTAAGTAGTAAACGTATATTGCTCTACTTGCTATAGCGGTCCCTAGCGGTAGACCCGATACGCAGCAGCAATTTTCTCGCCCGAAATTTCGTGACTGACACAGCTCCCTAGTTGAGTACTCACCCGATCTTGTCGGAATACTGTTTTTCGTTGCATACCCGTACCTGTAGTAGGATATACGGGGCGGTGCATTTTGTTGTGTGTGGTTTTGTTCCTCCCGAGGTGTTGGGTGATATCAGGGAGCTCTCGAAGCGAGGTGTTCCTCGATAAAAACTGTAGTTAGCCCTGAGGTAAAACATCCCAAAACACACAGCAGCGGTGGGTACGTCCGTAGAAAAAAATGAACAAGGGAGAGGAGCGGCACCAAACGTTGACACGCCTTTCCCCACTACAGGCGATGCGAGCGGAAGCTGTCGTGTGGCCACCGGTGTCCCTCGGTGTGTGGTGAGCACTGCCCGGGCGCCGATTACTGCAGGGAGTGCGGCGGCTCGGCCCCGAAGATGGACCAAGTCGTCGACATGCTGGAATTCACGACGTGAGTTTGAATTTTGAGTCTTGAGGGAACGGTTGTCCCGCGGCCTGAAAACAGGCTGCCTCAATGGAGATTTAGCCGGAGCATCATTGTTTTTGTCAGATAGTTGACCACCGCACAGCCGACTCGGCCGTTTCGATGCTCACCGCCCACCGCATGCACGAGAGAGGGGATCGCCAGCCCTTACACATTGGTTAATTCTCTTGAAGGACACGTAGGGCAATTAGTGACTACAGCAAGCAGTGACGCACCCATTCAACTCTTCTAGGACCGCAGTAGTCCCGTTTCGGGTACTAGTTACTCGAGAGAGTGTGACTGGTTTGTCTCACCCCAAAACGAGACGACTGTCGTTTGCCTTAAAAGGGCCCTCAAGACCATCCGGTTTTAGGCCTTTTGGGACGTTCATAGCGGGGAAAAAACACATTGGTTGTCCCGAGTTACGATGGTTGAAGGTAAGGAGTCGGATGTACGGCACATGCGCGGCATGATCCCGGGCCCGTACATGCTTGGGGCTTCCCCTGCTCTCGTAGACGCATGAGAACGTTAAAGTTGTCGCTGGTTTGGTCGATATATCTCCGGCGCCGACAGGGCAAAGGAGTAGGTAGTAGGGATATGGCCAGGTACATCAGCTTGTCACGAGGAACAAACACAAGCGCTTGGAAATAGTTTTGTATTCTGTTTTCAAAATCGACTACGCTGTTGAACGTATCGTGCACAACAGCAGTGCTAGTAAGAGTAATTCTTATCGGAGATCTTTTTTCCCCCAATTTTCGACATTTTTTTCGCGCAATTTTTCAATCTTACATATTCTCCTGTTTTTTTTCCAAAATATTGGAAGGTTAACGAACTTGATATTTTCGCTTCTTCTGGAGAATTTCACGAGTAGTGACAGAACGCCTCCGTATATCGATACACATCTCGAATTATTTCCAAACTTAGAATAAGGTAACCCCGTCGTTTTTTGCGTTTCTCGTTTTGGCACGAAAAGGCTGAAGGAGCACGACCCATCCGTGGAGCCGATCGTCGTGCTCCGCTGTGGCCATGCGTATACCCTTTCCTCGCTGGACGGGTGGATGGGTCTCTCCTCGGTCTACCACAAGGTGCGCGTCTGTCTCTCTGCGGGACCTGCTTATTTACTGCCGCTACTCTAGAATCGCATCAGGCGCGTGGGACGCAAATATGCCAGGAAACACGTCAAACAAGGCGAAACGTGCGCTGTCAAGGGTGTACAACCGAGGGTTCCATACTAAAACCTAGTAGTTTGGTGTCGGTCAAGGCATGCCGAGGCATAATTTGCTGTCTGTCGAGGGGTGAAAAAAGTCCGGGGTTTTGACATCTTCGGTGGCGTTCTACAGGGATAAGAGATCGTGCTCGAGAGCCAAATTATTCCACACATTATTAGCCTGGTTATATTACCGTGTGTGCGCATATATTTTGCAAGATCTGTCTACTGCTGCTGTAGTACAGGCCCAACCCAGGAATCAGATGATATACCGTCCACATCATGCTGCTCCCGCGCGGGGCAAGATGAAGCCAATCGTTCAAATCTCGAAGGCATACGTGTACACGCCCTGAATTTTGTAAGGCATAAAACGTGGCACGATGCTCTGTCAGATGCGCGGTAGGTTTGCGCGCTTGTTGTGTGTGTGTGACTCGTGGTGGTACGATAGCGCCACCACCTCTCTTGGGTCAGAACGCCTCCCCAGCTGAGTGGGGGTCCTTGGCCGAGACACTACAGTACATACACAATGCCGTTCGTAAGTTCTGGATACCTTTGGTGTGTGCGTCGTCCCGAACGCCTTTGGTTTTTTTCATTGAAATTGGCAAAGAGCCATCATTCGGTTCAACCGCTGCTGGGAAACGCACGGCGCTACAGCGTGGGGTTTGGTCAGACTGATGGCTTGGTCCGTTCTGTGTTTCAGTCGCGGTCAGTCGAGGGGGCCAGAGATCGCAGTGCGATGACCATCGGGCCTTGCTTCGGCTGGTCACCGTGAGGTAGCAACCCTAACCCTGACCGCCACGGAGGCGTTCTAATTTTTCTGAGGCTCACCCTCACCCGAGGAGCTCCATGCCTCACCCGAAAACTGACTTCAGCAAAAATTCAAGTTTATCCCGATGAATGATCCCACGACTCGAGTATACTCGTGTACGAAAATGCCATTTTTCGAAGCAAGATTGGTAATCCGACGATTTTGGGTTAAAGGGGCCCTGTCATTCAGAAAACTGTTTTGACGGAAAGGTGCCACCTCTATCATCGTAGCAAGCATCGCCCGCCGATACGTTTGTGAATGGAAATGTATTGCACGGGGTGCCAGAAAGTGAGCACTATAATCACCGCTGTCACGCAGCGGACCGATAACAGATTCCCACTGCTGTGTCATCTTGAGAATTCAGGACCTCTTCGTTTCCTGGTACTACTGTGTGATCTACGTAGCTTTCGCTGCAGTGTAGGATTCGTTATGCCTGCAGCGTATAGGGTGTGTTTTTTGGGTTGTATGTGCTTGGTATAGATCCTGCACATAACATCAGCACGTTTCACGTTAGGGTATGGATGGTCTACTGTCGACAGATAGATCGTCATCGATGTGTGCGACGTGTGAACCTAACTTGTAAGCCTATCGTACCCAGCCAGGTTTCAGTCATCACAAAAACGCTGATTTCTTTCGTGTTGATGGCGGCAGGACGAGGGCAGCGGAAGGTGGACCGCGCCGATACCCCTGGCCTCGAACTGCAGCGTGCTGAAGCTGTGTCCCGATTGCCGTGTCCCCGTCGACGGGGTGTCGCGATATAAGCGCGTCACCAACAAGGCGAAGGTACTATAGACAGCAACAGCGATAAAAAAACGATTGGTGTACGTATGAATAGCGCCTGAGGAATGAGCCGATGGTAAAAAGCAATAGCGCGTTTCAACTCGAGGCAGCGTTTACGATCGATTAATGGTGCAGCGCGTCACCAATAGGGTTAAGGGATAAAGCAACAGCGGTTTGAAGGTATCGGCGTATGATCGCGGTAAAAAACAACTGGTGTTCGGTGACTTCCTGCTGTTTGTTTTCTGTACGCGTTTTGAATGCTTGGCTTTGTCATCTATGCTGCCTGCACATTATTTTACGTGTGTAGACGCTTCTCTGGCCACGGAACGCCTCGTGGTAGGACCGCGTCAATAACATGCCGGCGGTAAGCAATTGACATGTCGCATACAGAGCGTTTGCAAATCACTAATTTTAGCAAACTGTTTGTTACGAAGGTTCTCCCGCAAGCATAACAAAAAGTATCGATGAAGAAGATTTGGTCTCGGCACGTGCTCAGTTGGTAAACGGGGTGTTTTCATAGAAGGTATTCGACGAAGACAAAAAACGCTCCTACAGTAAACTCGTTCCGCAGGTGTAGAAATTTCGGTAAGAAGTTCACATCTTTTGGCACCGGTGTTCCTTTGCAAAAGCTTCTTTGTGCGGACGCCTTTTCGGTATGTAACCATTCAGAGTTCTTTTGTACATCTGGGGACGAAGCCGTCTTTCGTGTATCAAGCCCTCCCCGGTATCTTACCAAGTCGCCGCGAATCCCCCGCAGCGTCCTCCTCCCGAGCTTCGCAGGAGTCCGGGGCTAGTATCGCTGGGCACCTTCCTCGGGGAAAACGGACCCAGATCAACACAAGCAAACAGTTATACATTTTGTGTCATCGGCGACGTTCGCAAGTCTCTAAGCGCGTTGCCTGTTACGGTTTGAGTGCGAACACGCATGCCTTCGCAATTTAGTCCTAAACCCGTGGGTGCGCCAGAGGATAGGCCCAAGTCACTGCAACAGGTTGATGTGTCTGTTTGTATTCTCTATGAAAAGTTCTGGTCTGCGTATCGTTTATCTATCCCTGTCAAGGTACTGCTAATTATCTCCGCCCCCGCTTTTGAACAAATTGTCGTCAAAGTATGCAGTGTCAGGATGCTATGTTCCGCGCGGAGACCCTTTCGGTCATATTCGAATAATTTGGACTCCGACTGTAACGTAGCAATAGCGAAACACTGCGAAGCCGGTTTGACATTTTTCGTACAGACCAATATTCCGTTTGAGCCAGATCTGCACTTGGAACAGCACAACAAGATCATCATGCTACCTCTGCGTGTAACTCACATCCTATTTCGCGATCATCTCCGACCGTAACCTGCGACACATCGAGCAGGCTGCTGTAGGTTCCCACTGCACCCTATTGTGTTTTTGAAGGAAAACATGTATGTATGTAGTACACGTACCGATGATTGTGCGAGGCAATGTTGCCGGGCCGCAGGCGACAAGCGCATGAGCAGATAATGCGTGTGCACGTTTCGTGAGTTCTATATTTCCGTTCTCTGGCTACCCCAGACCGCAGACCGATACCCGGTAACCCATACAATGCAACGACAGTGACACACCCGCTCCACGACGGGGGCATCGCAAATGGTAGATAACAGCGCCTGTGTTGGTCGATCTTGACGATATGTTTCCGACGGTATGAAATACCCCCTTTTTTTTGTTCTTTTTCTCGACGTGGCTTTTGCTATCCCCGTTCATTCCAAAAGAGAGGACTAAAAAAAAACTGCTGTGAAATTCATCGCAGGATGTTTTACAGCAGTAATCGATTTCGGAGATAGATGTGAGCTTTGCTCGTTGCGTTTCTCCTAACCTTTTTCATTTTCCGAGGCATTCATTGAGAAACCCAACAAGTTAACTCTGGTTGAGACTGAGCCCACGTTTGGGAGACACACCATCTAAATTCTGAGTAGTTTGTCACCCAAAGTTCAAACGTGACTGCAATCCTAAATGGTGTACAAGGAAAGTAACGCGATATACATAGTCGTATCATTTTGTCTTTTGTCCACGATTTCGTCAACGTTTCACGCGATTCGGCAACTCTTTCACCCAAATAAAACAATTGCCTGTTGTTGTTGCTGTCTAACCTAGGTTGACATGGCGGAAGTGAAGTACTCGGAGTGGTGCCGGGCCGAAATTGGCGAGGCAGAGGCCGACTTGGCTTCGGCTTCAACGGACGGGAGACAAGGCCACCTCTGGATTGCAAAGTGAGGCTGGGTTGGGCGTCGAGTGTCCCGAAACTAGTGGCGTATATGTCGATCTGTCCTGGCGTGGTCGCAATGCCGGGCACGTTTATAGCAATTGAGCTACGACACGCAACCAAAAAGCGTGCAGAATGCCCGAGGCACAAATATCGTGGTTTTATTAAAACGAGCGCCTACGGCCGACAAACTCTGAAATACACAATCACCGGCGATGCTGTCTGTCGTATTTCAACCATTGAATCGGTCGTGATCACAGCTAACGTATGTGTATCGGTTTTGATGCTAAACATCTGGAACAACGGCCTGTGCCGAGAGTCCAGGAGATATCGAAAACCGATGGATAGGGTATCGACGAGAGTGTGGCAGCGTGTGGGCTGTCTCGTATGCCCCAGCGTATATTAAAGACCTACTGGGGTCTCTTCTTGTGCAGCATTCGAGCACAATGCTCTGATTCGAAGAAACGCTAATCCCGCCGTAGGATAATTTTCTTCACCTCGTGCCGTGCAGGAGGAAAAAATTGACGATCGCCGAGAAATCGCACTTAAACTAATCACTTGTTGGTCGGGAGGAACAACCAACAACACAAGACCTGTCCGCGCTGGCTGAGTAATTAGTGCAGGCTTTCTCTTCTACTCAAGTTTGTTGTTTTTGATTTTGTTGTTGTTTATCGCACTGAGTTACGTATCTTCGGCCTTCCTCTCTAACCTTTTTACGGTGCGTAGTCGTAATTCATATCCGGGGTTACGTAATACGGGGAGATCATAGTAAACAGGACCTACGGTACTCACCAAAAACCTACCAGGTATGTATCTACTTGTTTTTAGTAACAGTCTTGGGTCCCCCGGAATAGTAGGCTCTTCCCCCTCCTCCCCACTCCGGGTCTTGCCTTGCGCGTTTTTCGCGAGGAGACTCCAGCTTCCCTCCTCGTCTCGCATCGATATGATGATCGATTTCAAGTACTTGCATGTGGCGCTCCTCGCCTAACCACTTTATTATTGGAGTGAGCTCCCAATGTGGCTCTAGTACCCTCAGTACGGCCGTACGAGAGCTCTATCTAGGTAATGCCTCTCCTAAGAAAGGCCTACTTGGGGTAACATGCAAAGCTCGAAAGCTCCGATACGCGTGCTACTGTGGAGGGTGGGGTCAACATACATTTGTTCGGCGAAAACATTCGTGATTGACGGAATAGTTCCTCGGCTGAGGAACCACCCGAAGCAAAACCGAACCACGAACGAAACCTTGATCTTGGTGTTTACAACGTCTTGCGAACAACGCCTACGAAAGCCCAACGTACTTGTAGAAAGGAGCAGTTCGGGGCACAGACTATCCCTTGCTAGAAGCGCCCGTTGAGCAGGTACTAGGTTGTTGCTTTCGGGCGTTGATTGCTTAGAGATGAGGAAAGCAGAGCAGCATTATTCCTGTAGAGCATGGTGAACGGCTGGCCGAATAATGTTTTTTTGCGGACAACCTCGGGTTTTTCCATCCCGGTCACGGCTCCCTGAGTACTACAAATACGATATACACGTGACCATCCAGGCATTGCCGGCCATTTCCCATAACTTGAGGGTCACTCCACGGTAGGGGCTGCGGGTTTTGAGCGAAAGGTTGTGACCAATTGAGTTCCTTAAGTGAGGAACAAACGAGTAAGGATGAAAATGGTTTCGCGTACACGTGCCGGTTAGGTGGCACGAACGAATTTCTTCCAAGTTTTGTATCGGGTGAGATATTGAGCTCGAACAAACGAGTAAGGATGAAAATGGTTTCGCGTACACGTGCCGGTTAGGTGGGACGAACGAATTTCTTCCAAGTTTTGTATCGGGTGAGATATTGAGCCCGAACAAACGAGTAAGGATGAAAATGGTTTCGCGTACACGTGCCGGTTAGGTGGCACGAACGAATTTCTTCCAAGTTTTGTATCGGGTGAGATATTGAGCTCTTAAGGTGAGGGGCTCGGGAACGTCCGGTGCACCCCTACTGTGGGATGGCTCCTGAAGCAGTGCCATAACACAGCCCACCCGAATAAGCCGTATGTATCGAAATCTGTCAAATTCGTGGAAGCCCCGATTCCACGAACTGGAAGACGAGTCGAAGATGCGGTTTCTCAAGCCCCACTCCCACAACTCCCGCCGGCAAAAAAAAGTACAAGGCTCACAGAGCAAAGCAAGAAAGGAAAACAAATAATTTCCAAAAAGAGAAAAGAAGGAAAAAAAAAACTGAGAGAAAGAGAGAGGAAAAAAAGAAAAGAAGGACTCTACCCCCACAGGACTGAGAAAAATGTACGCCAAAGACATACATCCTCACACAAGCAGCAGGTGGGGGGGGGGGGGGGGGGGGGGGGGAGAAGGAACGTGTCGATGGAAACACTGCCTATCCACCCCAATCGCTGGCGAGTCCCGGACAGAAGGGGGAGGGGGGGATCGGCAGGGCAATTACATGACGCGGCGTTCTACGATAGAGGTTCACGCTAATTGTTCTGAGGCCTCGTGACTTAAGGAGCTCCATACCTCACTCGAAAACTGACTTCCAGCAGAAATCAAATTACATCGCGGCGAATAATCCCACGGCACAAGTCTAGAAAACGTTTTTTTTTCTTTCGAAATCAAGATTGGCATTCCGACGATTTGGCCTCAAGGAACCCCCGTCTTCCAGGAAACAAAACAGCGGAAATGTGCTACCTCTATCGTAGAAAGGGTCTGACAGCTATCTTAACCCTTTTAGGACCGCAGTCCCGTTTTGGGGACAAAGTACTTGAACTTTGACTGGTTTGTCCCCAAAAACCGGGACTGCGGTTTTAAAGGGGTTAAGAGCTAGTTCGTTTCCTCAACCTCCGGCACTTTTGACGAGCTGGGATCGTGAAGTGGCACTACCACGCTACGGTATAATGCACACGTTGGGCAGGTGTCTAGCGAAGAACCCCTGGTATTATCGTGCTGCACCCACCGGATATTGACCCTGTCAGGACCGCGGCTCTGATTTGGGGGGGAAAAAATACTTGGAACTTGGCTGGTCTGGACCCTGAACGGGACTGCAGCACTACCACAAGGGGCCAAATCTAATGTCTTTCTCCTGGATTCAGGAGACTCATCGGCAAGAAATTTGCCCTGGTATGGTGTGGAACCAACCGCTACCGCGGCGGCTGAAACACGTTTTTTTCTCGCCTAAAAAGCGGTGGTATATTTCTCACCCTTTTTGTAAACCGCAGTCAAGTTTTTCTTTTCCCCCTCGAAAAATGAAATCATTCGTGCCCCAAACCGTGGACCAGAACGCAGCAGGCGCAGGCGACGTTTGCGAGGGTCCTGGAGAGTTCGAAGTGGGCTCCGTGCGTCAGGGTGAGAGTGGCGCACGCGCACATAGTAAGGATGATCGCCCTGACCACGAAACGCAACGCAAAAGGGGGCCTGACACCCTCTTCATCCCTGGACCCCTTAAGGGCAAACTGCAGAGGCGTTTTACGATAGAGATTCACCCTGAATTTCGGGAGGCTACTCACTCAAGGAACTTCCCCCACCTCACCAGGAAACTGATTTCAGCAAAACTCAAAATTGCATCCAGATAACTAATCCCATTCCCAACTACACCAAACCATCCTTTTTCGGAACAAGATTGGCATTCCGACGATTGTGGGTTAAGGGGCCCCGTCATTTGACAACATATTTTACCGGAAATGTGCAACCCGCTTTCCTGGAACGCGTCTGCAGTAGTCTCGGTTTGGGGACAAAACGACCTGAAAATTGGAGTGGTTTCTCTCCAAAAGCGGCACCGCAAGTTTGCCCTAAAAGGGGGATCTGACTCACTCGGGGCCTAAGAGAGGACTGTTGACGGCGGTTTTAGTGACGGAGGATAGCAACATCGGGCAAAACGTTGTGAGTCGGGCGTGATAAGCGATTGGGTGTCCGAGTGGCGAGCGAAACGAACGGTCGGACGGCAAGGGAGCAACGAATATCCTTTCCGGGTTGCTGTTCGTCAATGGGTGAGAGCACCACAGTCGTCGAAGGTTTCGGTCGGTTTCTCGAGGGTCCCAAAGGGCTGACATGAGGGGGTAGTACCTGGTATTATTGATTGTGCTAGCAAGCAGGTATACCGGATCAGACCACGACAAGTAGGGCCGTTAGCGGGCGTCTGAAAAGAGCGCGCAACATTGCGAGTGGCGTGGCTACGCACGGATACGTTCCCCACAGCTTCTTGTACTGAGGTTGGTATACCCGCCTACACGGCTAGCCTGGACGCCCCCCCCCCCCCCCCCCTCCCCACGCCCCGCCCCCCTTTCCCACCGTCCCTGCGAAGATATTGAACAATGTAGCAGAACCCGCAGGGTGTCGACAGCCCCTCCACTCTCCGCGCGCCAAGTGGGGTGCTTCCTGGTCCAACGTTGCCACAACTTCGTATCTACGCGCACGTTGTGTTGCACCCCGCGGTGGCCCAGGCTAGTGTGTGTCGCCGGCATGGCTGGAATTGGCATTTTCGGCGGGATTTGTTTCATTTAGGAGGCTCTAAAGGGTTCACATGTTACCATTTCTGTTTACATTTACAGCACTCTACCTAGTAGCGGAAGGTATTCCCCAAAACCTATTTCCCAAGACGTTTTTTTTTCTTACACGAAACTCGTCAATGCAGTTCCTTGGTTCTCCTGAGGTTGCCGTAAAAAATACTTCCTGCCGCAACCATCGCATCACACAAGTCACCGCAGCATTTTTTTTTGTCTTCATGCGAACCGTACGTGACGCTTACTCCGCAGGTGTACGAAGCTTCCATGGCCAAGCTCCAAAACTCCGGCGCGACTGCTGACGAGTTGGCTGTCGTGTCCCGCGTGTTTCCGGACCAAAGTACGTTTGTGAAAGCCCTTACCGGTATGGGTAGAGCGCAAGCATTCTGGCTGGAGTTTCATCGGAAGCGACTGCGGAAGGTATATATATCACGTGCCATCATCCCATTCATGGGTTCGGGGGGATATTATACGTACTCGAAGTGAGGAGCATATTTCAAGCTTCTTTTGCTGGGGACCATAGTCAATAGGACCAACTATTGTTAGTAAAAATTGTGAAATGTAGAGGTTTTGAGGTATACCATAGGTCCTATTAACTATGGTCCCCCGCAATAGTGTTATTTTATATCACACGGTACGTCAGGGTGGGCTGCCGGCATGGATACAGACTTTGAAAGGTCTGCAAACAAAGCCCCCATAAACCTATGGAACTACAGGAGAGTACCCTGTGTACAGCGCCACCTTGCATATGAACTCGCATAACTCTTGGTTAGTACCATGCGCTTAGGCTTAGCATCAACGCACACTTGAACAAATAATAACGCTAAACCCGATCCCCCGGGGAGAGGAGTTTGATGTCTGAAGGGGCGGTCGCGCAAACCCTGCTTCATGTTTCCGTGGCGTTGCTTGTGACACGATCAATCGACGGGCCGACAGGAGCGCCTCGGTCGATCGTACCATCGGTGTTGCATGATTGTATCTACGATGTAGCGTTGTTGGTTTCAGGGCTCTTCTGCGGGCGAAGGTTTTAACGAGTTGCGGAAGGGCGTTGTTGATGAAGGGGTTCGAGGCGAGGCAAAAGGCAAGGGGAGGAGCCCCCGACGCCTTTCGAATTTAGTTGTTTTCTCACGAGAGCATGCCACCGGGTCGAGATAAAAAAGTCAAGCGGCGCGTTTTGTAACAGCTGGGTTTCTGAGGCTCCCGACTCGAAGGGCTCTGTGCTTCATCACCTTGTACAGCACATAACTCGGCTTCAAGAAACATTGATAAAAGCGTTCTTCAATCGAGGACCCGCACTTCCGCTACTTTTTTTCAGAATGGCGAGGTTTCTTAACCTAAAAAAATGCCGGAATGCCAAATAAATGTTGGTTATAAAAATGACGTTTTTGTGTGTATGGGCCATGAGGTTATTTGTCGAAATGCAAACGCGTTTTGGCTGAAGTTCGTTTTCGGGTGATCGGTAAGTGAGGAGCCTCAGGAAAAATAGGGGGAACCTCTATCGAGTCGAGTGCCCTACGGTACCGGGAGAGGATCGTGTTCGGGCCCGTATACCGTACTGCTCCCCTGGTTTTGAGAGGGTCGTACACCATCTTGATTCATCCGCCAATCATGCAATGACCGTTGAAAAAAACAAAAACGTCACTTTTTGCAGGCATTTGCCCCCCCCTCTAGAATCAAAAGAGGGGTTGCCCGATTATTAGTAGGAAGGCTTCACGAAGCCTCTGTACCGTCCCACCACGTCTTTACCGAAACTCGTCGATTTTGTTTATGTAGTTTCAAGGATACTTCGACCTACTTCCCCCGGGCGGGGTGGTGATGCCTTACAGGGCTGGGGCCTCATGAGCAAATGCCACGGCGTGTACGGGGCGACGGCGTTTCGTTTCCCGAGCTCCTTACGCTAGTGAACTCACTTTCTCTCCCCAAGCGTGACATCGCCGTAAGTCTGTCAGCGCAACCAGCACGATTGTTCTCTGCGCTAGGTGGACCACCTAACAAATATCCTCGCAGTGAACAGATCTTCTCACAATACCGGTACTACTCACTTTGAGCAGCTCATACGGATTGAGGAAAACACCCAAACAGGCCAACCCGTGCCGTAGGATGGGTCCTTGGGGTTTCCTATTCGAGGAAGCTGTCGGCTAAGACTAGTTTGGCCTCAAGCTGGCACTCTCTATCGCCGCGCGCGTCCCCGCGGTCACTTCACGGAGACACCGCACACGCTGTATATTTCAACCGCAGGCGGGTTCAACACCTCGTGACTTTGTGACACGATGCCTCTATGGAAGTAGTGAAGACATCTTTTAATTTGTTCTCGAGGCGTTCTAGGATAGAGGTTCACCCTATTGTCTCTGAGGCTCTTCACTTGAGGAACTCCACACCTCAGCCGAAAACGGACTTCAGCAAAAATCAAGTTGCGTCCCCACGAATAAACCCATGACCCACGTATATAATTACGTCATTTTTCGAAACAAGATATTGGCATTCTGACGGCTTCGGGTTAAGGAGACCCGTCAGTCAGAAAGCGTTTTTGGCGGAAACGTGCTAACTCTATCGTAGAACGCGTCTTCCACCCGGTTGTATGTACGTGGGGCGTTCGGGGATTAGCTCCATACCTGCAGGTTGGGCACGAGCTGGTGCAGCATTATTTTGCGATGCCGCTACAATCACGCCCTTGCGACCTGAAGGGTTATTGGATCTGACTAGCGTCTCGCACTTCTGTTGAACTTAAAGGCATGGACAGCGGTCGCTTCCCGTACCTAGGGTCGGTGGGTATCACTACCTAGGATGGTGCGACCTTCGGGCGGAACGGGTATTAATATGTGACAAATCGTCAGACGAGCGCATACAATTAACCAGCACCTTTGCGCACGCTTTTTAGATACAGTTGCCGTTCGTCCCAGGGGTTGCTCGGAACACTGAGTAGCGCTCTCGCCCCCTACACCTAGGGTCACCGCCGGACGCAGCCCGGTGTTCCACAAGCTATTGTTCATAGCGGGCGAATTAAATTAGTGCTGGTGCGGGTCAAACCTCTTTGCGCGACACAGGTGGCTCCTGGAGGTGATGGCCTTCGCGTTCATCTCCGGGAACGACAATCTGATGAGAGGCAGCAGCAACAGCGGCAGCAAGCCACCGCGGACGCCATGCATCTTGAAACAAGCGCGAGCGACGCCTGCAACAAGGGCCTGAGCTATCTGTATTGTGCGATTCAAAGGGCCGAGGAGGCGCAAACGATGGCGTCGGGCGCAGACGCCAAGGTGGGCACAGCAGGAATCGCCTGGTTTAGCTCATGTGGTCGTGGTCGATATCGACAAGGGGTAAAAACTCAAAGGTGCCGCAATCGCTTCGATATGATGCCCCCAAGCGTTTCGGAGATGATTGCTTTGGGGTCTTTGTTGTTTTCCGACATTTGGTTTTGCGGCTGCCATCGAACGATGCCTTCGAAGGCTCAATAGGGTCAACGCGAAATCTCGAGAACGGCAGAGCATCTCGTAGCGCTGGCTCTGCCCTACAGTACTGCAAAAAAATGTACAGATCTTCGTGGTAAAATATCAACATCAAGACGCGAGTACTGGTACGTGTTTGGACAGGTGTAGAGGCTACTTTTAATAATAAAAGGCGCAAGGGGTGGATGAGAATAAATAACAGATACGTTAAGCTGCGTGGTGTGAACTTTTTTTTTTCTGGCAACAGGTGGAGGAAAACGCAAATGAATGCAGCATCAGCTTCAACGGCGATCACTCCGAAGTATTCCTCGAAAGGAGGAAACGAAGGGCAACCAAAAAACCGAAATTGGAAACCCATTCATTTTTGGTATTTGTTTTTCGCGTTTGTCTTCCGGCGCAATGTACAGGCATGACTTTGTACCGTATTTCACCCTTAGTCGTTCCCGGAAAGATCAAGACATTACAATATAACCAAAGAAGCATAAAATCCTAACTGCTCAAGTGCGCCCCGGGCTATATATACCGAGTGAAGAATCATGAGTGCCTGATGCGGACCAGGGCTGTTTGCTCTTTGATTTTCTCGTCACGAACGCTTCCATTTGCACTCGCCCCCTAGGAGGGGGTTTACGCACCGACCCAGTTGTGTCCTAAACGCATGCGATGCGAACATTTGCCGGTAGCATCGACCACAACTTTTTTTTGACCCTGCAGTGTATTTGCCATGTACCAGCCTGGGTCAGCGGTTTAACGTGGCACGCGCGATCGAAATGTCACACAAGAGACTCGCAAATGAGTATGAGGGCTCGTCCGAATTCTCGATCTTACGGCAGAGATGTGTGTCTTTCTAAAATGTTGAAACACAAACAAATAACTGCTTGGAACAGATGGCCATCGCCGAGCTTTATCAGCAGGCGGTTCAGTGCATGGCCGTGAGCCTTGACATCCGCAGAACATGGATGGTGACTGCTGCGGGCGAAATCGACAGGCTGACCTCCGTCGCCAAGAGATTGGTGAGCTGTGCTACTATAGACTATTTTATACTTTGTACAGGATATAGGGATTGCAATTTTGACCGGAACGCTTTTTTTCCCGACCAAACAAGACGGGGTTGCACAAGCAAGAGACCACCCAAGACGCAAGGTACAGCGGTACCGTAGAGGTAAGAAACACGTTTTTCTTGCCGAGGCTCCTATTACGGGAGGGCTTAGTAAATAGGACCTACGGTACACACAAAAACCTATATATATCCCCTATTTTCTCTCAACAATGTTAGGCCCTATTTACTATGGTCCACCGTAATAGTTTCACCCTTCCAGAACTGCAGTCCCGTTCTGGGGGGCAAACTACTTTAGAAGCGAACGCGCCCTACCATAGAGGTACTGTAGCACATTTCCGTGATATAAACTGTTTTCGGAATGACGGGGCTCCTCAGCCAATAATTGCCCGAACGATAATCTTGTTTCGAAAAAAATGACGTTTTTTTGTATGCTTGGGCCATGGGGTTATTCATCGGGACGCATTTTGATTTTAGCAGAAGTCAGTTGACGGGTGGCTTACTATTAGTATGGATGGAGTTCCTCAGGCGAGGAGCTTCAGACAGAAATTGGTCAACCTCTATCGTACAACGCCTCATTTTGAGGGAAAGGTTTACCCCCATAACGAGAGCGCAGTTCAAAGAGGATTATGGGAACTCGATAACCCCCCCCCCCCCCCCCCCATCCCCCTATATATATATATATATATTCATACTGATGGAACGCCTGGCACCTCCGGCTATCCTAAAGTAGGTGTGAATCGAGAATATTGCGAAGCACAAATGGGGTTCCCATTTGTGCCTAAACAAAAAAAAAAGGCACAGTACCAGCCTCTGTTGTAACCCGTGTCCAGAATATTTAGGGATTTGAACTGAATCTTGTGACGTGCTTTCGTAGAGTACCTTGTTGCCGCCGGCGGAATTGTGTATCGGGCTAACGTTCGGTTATCGGTAGCTTTTGAACCTTTCCTCTCAACCGTTCATCGAAAAACGTTCGGGGGCCCCGATTGGTGGGGACCGTCGGAGGATCTTCGTGCGCACTGTGTTCGTATAAAATACGCCCGAGTCGGGGCCGCCTGGCCTTTTTTCTACATGCGTCCAGGCGGGGTCTCGCCCGCATGCCGTCGAGGGTTTGCGTATCGGAGGGGCATGCTGGGATGGGGGCCAGCCTGATGTTTTGTCCAGACGTTCCTCCCTGTAGAGACGGATTCTTCATAGAGTCTCACGCCCTGCGAAATCCTTGCTTTGAAAATCCAAGGAGCACGCTTGATCCCGACCGAAGTGCACCTAATAGTTTCTAATTCTGGAACCACCCCTATCCCACACTCGACGAAGGGAGTCTCCTATTCCTGGGAGGCTCCCCAACTTCAAGATCAGCTCGAGTTTTTCACCCCCGCAACGGTTAGAAATGTGCACGCTGCAGTAGACCCGCCGTGCAACTCCATGGACCATTTTAGTACGAGCCTCTCGTCGAGCACTGTCGGAAATATAGCCGAGCGATGTGGGGTAGTTCCCCCCGATCCGAAAGTGACGAAACAATGCCCACCAGTCCCAATTACGAACAAAAATGGCTCAAGCAAGTGCGCCACGGGATGCTATCTCGGCCGCCTCAGCCTCCGTGGGCTGGGGTTAGCACGAAATAAAAGACGAAAAGAAACGCTGTTTGCGTATTTTCTTAGTCGTCGTGGATCCCCACATCTTTTAAGAAATAGTTCTGGCCTCACTCTGATCGTGCGGAACGGAACGTAAGGACCGTTCGTGTATACGCATGAAGACGATCGGCGGGCATGACGCTCCGGTGAAGAGTGGGACACGCATACGCTACATGTGCTATGTGCAGAGCGTGTTCACAGCCTGCCGTCGTCGGCGGCCCCTGTTCATCATTCATGCCTGGACATTGAGGGGGACAGCCTACAGACGCGTCTACACAACCACCCAGAGACACACATGGCTAAGACGTCGTACGTAGTTACGAGGAGCCATAGTAAATACCAGGTGGGGCCTTATAAGTCGTCGTCGGCCCCTTTTCATCATTCATGCCTGGACATTGAGGGGGACAGCCTACAGACGCGTCTACACAACCACCCAGAGACACACATGGCTAAGACGTTGTACGTATTTACGGGGAGCCATAGTAAATACCAGGTGGGGCCGTCTAAGGTGCGCGCATAAACCTATATACTCCCGTATTAAAAAAAAAACAAACATTTTTGGTGCTATTTACTATGGTCCCCCGTGATAGTTGTCCCTAGAGTAGGCACTCGCGCAATGCAAGATATTCGATACTGTCGTTAACTCGTGTGGGTTGGCAACGGCTTTACACTGCCGACGGTGGTCGGGAGGATACGGGGATAGCTTCGTCGATTGGACGGACGTTGTCCAGCATGCCTACAGATTCCGTCGCGGACTGCCTGCTATTACGGGGGACCATAGTTAATAGGACCTGTGGTATATATAAAAAATTATTACAGAAACAATGTTTGGTCCTATTCACTATTGCCCCCCGTAGTAGCAGTGGGAACGGCGGGTTGCGTGCCACGTGTCACAGTCTGTTCAGCAGGCTAGAACGCAGGTCGATGGGCCAGCTGGACCCTTCGCGAGCGCTCTCTTCGGCATGATACGCACGGAGCTGCTGAAGCTTATGCACACTGCGCCGCACGTGTGTTGGTAGTTAATGCACACTGCGCCCACTACTACATAGTCCCAGGGTACAGCTGTTGGCCCGGAGCATGTATACGTGTGATACTGCGGGGCGGTGACCGCATCGAGAGCCAACGCATCCTGTGAGGGCGAAGATCCGAGGGGCTGGGACGATGCGATGATGAGGGCGAGGAGTGCATGAAGGTACCCCCGCACACCAGTCCATGAAGGGAAGGCTGCCCTCCTACCTCGACCTCCGCTCCAGGGTCTACGGATCTGGACACTGCCAGGACATGTGGCTTTGGACAAGCTCTCATGACTAGTACGACCGTTTTTCAAGTCCAACCCTTACTTTTTTTTTTTTTTTATTATTATTTGCCTTCTGACAATGTGCAGGGCGTTATCCATTCAAAATGAAAAAGCTGACATAATTCATCGAATACCACTTAACTTCATCGAACCAATTCTCCTTCCCTGCGTGTACTTACCCTTGACACCGCGAGCTGATATGCCTCCCTGCCGTTGCCATATATATTGATGAGTCGTGATAGGTCGAGTTACCGTAAAACGGCGCCTCTCTCCGGGTTAACGATATTTTCGTAGCCCTCAACCGGTTGTTGCGTAAATTCGCATTCACCTATTAATAGGAGACCTCACCCCCGCCGCGCGGTGCAAAACGCAGAAACTTGCTTTCGCACGGAATACATACAGATCTGGCCCGGAATGTTGCACCCGTCATATATATATATATATATAATATATATATATATCCACGTCTGAGCCCAAACGGTGCCTGTACTCCAGGCTAGAGCGGTGCGCACTACGTAGTAGGAGGATGAGCGGTAACCAAGGGCAGGGCAAGACGTTACCATACGGACAACTATATGGGCCATAGCCGCTATGCTGAGAAGTTGCTGTAGATTGTCACTATTTGCCCAAGCAAGAAGGAAATTGGGAAACGCAGTCCGGACATTTCGTGACGTTTATTCGCTTGGTGTCCTCGTCACCGAGAGTAGAAACGTGCTTCGGTTTTGTTGTCTGCCCCTGTCCTCGCCCCGTCGCCTAGGCACTTCGTACGCGCTTGCTTGGTAAAACGTCGAGCGTTTTGGGCTCGCCTGTGGCGGAAGGCACGTCCAACTCTCGAACATCGTGTTCTTTATACCGAAAAATCAGTGTAGGACTCACCGGGCCTCTCGCATACCCCACAGCGTCGGGGCCGACCCCCCACACGCGGGGTTCTTATCGATACTATCTAATGGCCGGTAGCATCGGAGGATCCCCCCCCCCCCCCCCCCCTCAAGATTTTCTCGGCATGCAGCATCAAAATACGAAGGCGATGTCTCACAATTCGTGTATTGTTTGCAAAGGGCGGCGCTTAGCGTTCACATGGGTGGAAATAAATCAAGCACGAGGCACGATGAATTTTTCGGAAAACTAGTACTCGCGTAACCAACCAAATCCACAGCAATGTGGAAAACAAGTAATCCTTCGATAATCACGGCCGCGCACCTGCCCCCCCCCACCCGCACATTTCGGAACACCACTAAAACAATCTTCTGGGAAGGTACGATGAAATCTTTGGAAATCTAGTATTCGCGCGAAAAACATATCCGTAGCAAAGTGGAAAACAAGGAGTTCTTCGATTATCACGGCCATGAAAACCTGCCCCCCCCCCCCCCCCCCCCCCTCCCCCTCCGTGTATTTCGGGACGGGATACTACCAAAAAAATATGCCGGGAATTTGCGTGATATTAGTGGTATGTATGGAGGAGAAAAAAATGGTTGAATAAAGTGTGTGAGATTATCTCGGACAAAAAAGAAAGCAAGAATCTACTACTACAGTAATTGCTGTCCCGTTCTTGGGCAGGAGCAGCTTAGCTAACTCCCGTCGGCATTGAGCCCAGAGGACATCGCTTCGTCACCAGTATCTTCGGTAGGTTTGCCCCTTGAGACCCGTTTTACGGTAGAGGTTGCACATTTCCGCTGAAACGGTTTCTGAATGACGGGGTTTCTCAACCCGAAATCGTCGGAAGGCCTAGCTTGTTTCGAAAAATGACGGTTTCGTACACTTGGGCCATGGGATTATTCATTGGGATGCGATCTGGTTTTTCCTGAAGTCAGTTTTCGGGTGAGGTGAGGGGCTTCTTGAGGGAGCCCCAGAAAAAGCAGGGTGAACCTCTATCCTAAAACGTCTCTTAACCTTCCCGGAGTTTTTCACACCCGGCAGAAGTGAGACCCCCAAGCACTAAACACCCAGAAGCCGCGAAGGATCTACCCACGTTACCATTACTCGGAGCCGCCCGTAGGCGGTAGCAGAATTTTGTAGCTTGTCCCTGCGTGATATCGGCCCTCCTTCTCTTCCTCCTCCTCCTCCTCACTTGTCAGATCCAGGTAGGTATCGATGTCTGCGGGCAGGTGGTCAACTGCCCCTTGGAAAGCATCCGCGAGAGGTTCACAGACCGCGCCAGGAGCAACGTTGCACAGCTGTCGGGCCTCCAGGAGCAGCTGGAAGGGCTGTCCCAAGAGGCGAGAAAACAATATAATGTGGTTATGAGAACAAAATAGAATGAAAAGGAAAGACAACGAACGTGGTGCGATAGTGGTAAACATTGCTTTTGTTGACGGGGCTATGTGCTCACGTGAAAAACCGCTACCATGATCGTTTCGTATAATTTTCTTTTCTTTCAAATACCATCAGGAGCGGTAAGGTTCGCGCAAGCAGTGCGATCGGGTTTTGCTCCGGCAACACCGCTCGTGTTTTCGACAAAACGGGTGAAAGGTTCCCTAGACGTCGGCCAAAGTGGTTTTGGAAGGGGTCTTAGCTCGACCAAGTATTTCCGTAAAATGAATATGTTTTTTTGTTTGGCATTTGCAGCCTTCAGGGTCTGGAAAGGTCGAGCCCTGAACGTCGATGGCACCCCCTGTATGAACCAGGCCGTAAGAAGGACTGTTCATTGGATTGACCGCTCCATTTTAGCAAAGCCAGGTGCTTAATGAGGCACGGAGGTCCTCAAATGCGAGGAGCCTCAGATAAACAAGGAAGGGCAGAAGCGGGGTTGTAGTCGTGAACTAGCCTCACGAAACGAGTGGGGGGAAAGGGATACTCATGTCATGCATGGCCGTAGTCGTATGGCCATAGACCCTCGAATCCATACCATGCCAGGACAGAGCACGTCGGGTTCTCACCGACCAGAAAGGCATCGCTTGCACCAAGCGACAAGCCCCGTGCGGTGTTGGGTGAGTCGCTTGAAGCGCGCGAGGTGCATCCTACCAAGAACCGCTTGTGAGGTGAACTTGCATTAGGATGACGGCTGCAATGAGTTGTGGACATAGCTGCGCTCCAGGTGAACGCGAGGTGGGCTTGAAAGAAGGCTCGATGTACTATCGTCTCGCTGCGTGAATTCGCACGGCCGCGTACGGGCCTTCCAGGACGTTAGCCGTTTAGCACCGTGGCGTGTTCGCGGATACTACCGTGCACACACAACGCGCCGTTAATTCAAACCTGGTGGCGCGGAACACACTACTACTCCACCACGAGATCTGCAACCCTGCCCCCTACACGTCAGGTTGCTGATGTGGAACACTCCAACTCCTCCCCTCCGCCTGCCCGCCCGCCCAGCTGCCCCGCTTGCGGGAGGTATGATTTTTACTGCTTTGTTTTAATACTCACGGTGGAGGGGGAAAAATCAACACACAACACGTCTCTTCACGGGGGTGTGCGCAACTGTCCGTAAAAGTGTTGCTTCGGTATAAGGTAGTTTCCTCGGTATTCCCCGATGCCGCACCCTGAGCCCCGTATCTCATCCCCGGACTCAGGAGTTAGAAGAAGTATGTTCGAGCAACCCGATAGACATTCGAATGCGTTCAACTAGAAGTCTCATCAGGGAAATATCTTACCGTAGTACAGCTGTCGTACGGACCGGTGGCTGCTCACTTCAAGAGCTCAACCGATCACAGATCGAATGAGCCGAACCGTAGCGCCACCCTGTCTACGTATACGGTGGGATAAGTCGTTTCACTTTAGAGGCCAACAACCTTTCGTTGCCTATATGGTTAAATTTGGTATACCGTCTACACTTCGTTGGAAACGTTCTGCTTGGCTGTAGTGCTTGGGGTCCTATCGTTCGGGCTTTGGCCCTTATTTCTCGTCATACTTTCGGTTGCTCACGTGAGAGTGTACGTAGAGCTCTTCTACTACTGTACTGCTGTGAGTCGCGTCAGAGAAACGAGATGCCACCCCCCAACCGCAGTATATTCAGCGCCTTTCGACTGACGGATATACTTCCCGCCACCCCTGTCTCACGCCTTTTTCACCGTCCCGCCGAAACGAAACAAACCGAACCGCAACAAAACTCGCGTCGGCTGCAGGAGGTGCAAAATGTCATGAACGCCGCTTCCTCGAGCGGAAACTACGGCGGCGTGACGTCATGGTACAAGTGCCCAAACGGTCACATGTACGGCGTGGGGGACTGCGGTCTACTCAACGGCTACGGAGCTTGCGTCGAGTGTGGCGCTCGGGTAGGCGGCTCAGCGTCTCATTGAAGGGAGGAGGAAACTCGCGGTCGGGGGCAGGGTGCGGGGCGGGGACAGATACACGCCTCCGAACGTGCGAACGACTCTTTCCCGTACCTTGGCTGCACCCGATACACGCGCGCACACTACCACCGCCGTCGCGTGAGGTCGTGAAATACGTCTGTGGAACATTTGGGTTCGCGGCGGGACGAGGCTGCGCCGTGTCGGCAGGGGTTTCCAGTGTTGCTGGAGTACGTTGTTACGGTCTGTGGAGCTACGTAGGCTCGGCGGACCGGTGACACCTGGAAGCGGTGGCTGCGAGGGAAAACTCCGAAGGGGAGCGCACCCCGTCAGGTCCCTTTGAGGTCTCGGCTGTTCGCTTCACCTGAAGCTGTGGAGATGGGATTGGGGATCGCCTGTTCCCGACACGTGTGCACGTCCATACGCCATTATTGGTGGGAATAGATATTTTGATCGGAAAACGGCCGCTGCCGACAACGGCCTGCACACCGCGTCACGTGTATTTGGTCAATGCTTTGATTTTGATTGGAGCCTACGCGCTAATAGATCCGACTTTCCGTGTGTGCTTGAGAAACTTGGGGCCTTAGATTGGAGAGAGAGTACGCCGGCGAAAACCACGCGTGCCGGGGAATTAACAAAATCAAAGGTGGATTTCGGCTTCTCCCGACATCTACACACCACCGAATGTCCCTGGGAATAGGGAATTGGTCCTGGAGGTGGGCATATGCCGTCAGCACCTACTTTTCGAGTGACATCCGTCGCTCATATCGGGATACTCCCCCGACGCGAAAGGGTTTGGTCTAGGGGCATGGGCTAGTTCCCTCGGGGTGTTCATTTAAGGGCGGAGCGTCACATGGGGGTGCACCGCCGACAAGAGAGGCTAAACCTAGGAGATACGTGCCGGTTTGCGTGTGTTCGAGCGTGATGGACGGGACCCGGGGTATCTTAACAGGGGAGGTGAACAGGGGGTGGAAAGGAGGTATGCCAGTTCGACCACGCTCATCTACTTAAAAGACGTCATGTGAGGGTTCGACTGCCGATTGGACGCGTTCTACGATAGAGGTAGTACATTTCTGCTAAAAAGGCTGAATGACGGGGCTCCTTTGCCCGAAATCGTCGCGAGGCCGATCTTGTTTCGAAAAATGACGTTTGATTACACTTGGGCCACGGGAATGTTTTAATCGGGATGCACTTCGATTTTTGCTCAAGTCAGTTTTCGGGTTAGATATGAAGCTCCTGAAGTGAGGAGCCTCAGAAAATTTAGGGTGAACCTCTATCGTAGAACGCCTCATGGGAGAGTTTTTTTCTCAAGGGGAGCAGTTTCCTGTTTCACGCGTTCCAGCATTTCGGACGGTGTGTCGCACATGGGCGTACGGTGGAGAGGCTTGGGCTCCAAGAAGGAACGAGCGATTCGCAGGTTTCGCCGCAATGGTTCGGTATGGGGGCGGGGGTGCCAAGTAACGAGTAGACTACTCTGCGGGCAAGAGAGGTTTTGGCCCGACCGAAGAATTAGCCATTCGCAGGTTTCGTCGCAATGGTATAATATGGACGAGGGCGTCACGTAACGATTAGACCACACTCCCGGCAGGAGAGGCTTCGGTCCCACACAAGAATTGGTGATCCGCAGGTTTCATTGCAATGTTCGATATGGACGGGGGTGTCACACAAGGGGGTGCACTGCCCGGAGAATTTCCGATGCCCGTGTCGCGGTGGAGCATTCCGGACGAGTTTAGGAGGATAGCCGGTATTTCTTTTCGTGGAGGATTAGACAGCCGAAAGGAGATGTTCAGTAGTGCATGCCGGTGGCATCGTGCTAAAATAACTTTGTGGACAGAGTGCCGCACGGGGGTACACCGGTGACAGGAGAAGCGCACAGCCAAGGGGGGGCAGTATGCCGGTATCATAGCGTGGAGGCGTGTATGAGTGGGGCAAATCACCGGTAGTAGGTTGCGTTCGACGAGAGAAGTCTAACAGAATATCTGGTATTGTCTCACCACGTGGTGGTGTCCCGGAGTGGTGGAAAGCGTCGCATGGGGTTACACTGCCGAGAGGAGCGGTAGCGTCTGGGGGGTATGTCGGCTTATCGTGTGGAGGCACTATGAACGGGGCATTGCGTTGGTCCAGACTGCCGGCAGGTGGCGTTTAGTACGAGCCTATAGGGGTCTTGCTGATCACATCGTGTTGAGGCCTTGTTGACTGAGCGTAGGTGTCAAACGGGGGGTACACTGCTGGAAAGGGGGGCTGAGTCCCGGGAACGTACCAATCGCCTAGTAGTGTGGAGGCCTTCCGAGCGGGGCACGTTACACCGGAGTGTGCGGGCCGACGGGAGACATTTAGTAATCTATGTGCGAGGGGTTTCGGATTCAAGCGCGCCGCGGGCAGAGTGTGACACGGGAGGACACTGCCAAGAGGAGAGGTTGAGTGTAGCAAACATTCCCTGTTGTGTTTTGTGGAGGCGCTCGGGATTCTGGGACCCTGCCGGTGGAGGCCTAGTGTAGCTATATCGGAAGAATGCCTCATATTTCCCCTAAACTCGGTAGTGACAAGTGCGCCAACACCGCCCTCGGCTGACCCGTTCTACGATAGAGGTATCACATTTCCGCTATTTTGTTTTTTCTGAAAGACGGGGTTCCTCGACCCGAAATCGTCGGCATATCAATCTTGATTTCGAAAAAAAAACGTTTTGTAGACTTGGGCCATGGGATTATTCTCCGCGATGCATTTTGATTTTTCGCCGAAGTCAGTTTTCGGGCGAGGTATGGAGCCCTTAGAACCGTAGTCCCGTTTAGGGGACAAACTACTTGAAATTTGACTGGTTTGTCCCCAAAACGGGACTGCGGTTCTAAAGGGGTTAAGGAGCTCCTTAAATGAGGAGCCTCAGGAAAATTAGGGTGACCTCTATCGTAGAACGCCTCTCCTCGGTCTTAAATATGGCAGTTTATGTGCCGGGGGGGGGGGGGGGCGGTCGGGTCAAAAACGAGTCAAACCGCGCGGTCGTCCGTACGGCATCGTCGAACTAGAAGAACGATGCCGATGAAAAAAAGAAACGAATGCATGACGCTGGGCACAGTAGTTCGATGTTGCCCGCGCGCTGTCACGGATGAACGCTGGCTCGCTCAATCGCGTCGCCCCATCACCCGGCGCGCGCACGGAGCGGGTGGCCGACGGCTGCAACGAGAGGGCTAGCGCATTTTGAACAACACTTTTTTCTGGTTGCTGGGGCCTTCTTACCCGAAGAAACCTCGTCTGCCACGGTTGTTAAAAACAAAACCAGACATATTTGGGATTGAGTTCTCGTCGGGTTTGGCATACATTTTTTTCTTTCGAAACCCGAGGTCTTGAGGATATTGTCTACCGTGGTACAGCTCTTCAGAGAAGGAGGAGCGTAAGGAAGAGAAACCACCGCGGCACCCCAATCTTGTGGCATCTATCTGTCTGGCGCGAGCGAGGATATGCCACGTGCAACGCCGCAACGACCCCAATGAGGACCCCCCACGACAATTAGGATGTATTTTTGAGCGCGGTCGTTTCTCCGTCGTTTCTCCGTCGTTTTTCGATGTTCTGGCGGGGGTACGTACATAAAAGGGAAACGAAGATAGGCGAGCAACGGGCGTAGACATCCGTCACAACCTCGCAGGTGTAGGAACATGTAGGCGTTCCATTTTGTCAAAAAGTTGTGGTGCTGCTGTGCAGATGTTCTGAAATTTGCATCGGCGTTCAGTTTCGGGGGGAAACCGAAGATATTTTGCAACGCACCAAGAGAACTTCCATGGGGAACCTGGCAGGTGTATGAACTTACCGCGTCAACGCGGACACCGACGACCGACGCAGCTGGTTGTGGTCGCCGGGGGGGGGGGGCGACTCGATTTTCTAAACATGTTGTGTAGACGTTTTGGAATTTGCGACGGTTCTGAGTTCGGTCACCTCACCACAGCGTCGTAATACGCTACCATCTTTGCATTTTTTACCAACGGCAACCGACTGCTGAGAGCGATTGGCGTGGGCAGACGCTAGTCGACTCGAGTCGACGAGGCAAACACACATAGCTGTAGTCTTCTCGTGATAGAAATGCAAGGCAAGGCACCAACCACAGTCGGTAGGGGGAAGGCGCGCTTGCTATGTGACCCCGGATCTGAGTTGTAACTCTTAGATGGAGGGGGGGGGGGGGGGGGGTAACATATCGGGGGAATATTATAAATAAATGGGAAGCAAAAAAAACAATAACTCGTTGTTTGATTATGAGTACAAGGTTATACACAGTCAGTACCTGGTGTCTCTACAGTGGAAGCGCAAAAAGCCGAGGTTCTCGTTTTGCGCCAGACGGGTTCGGGCCAGGTGGTTCAGGGTCCGAGGGAACAGCAGAAGGAGAACGGAGGGGAGCATTTAACGTTGTGGTGCCTTCGATTGACACGTGATCAAAGTATTTTACATGTAGCTTGCGGAAGGGCTGGAGGAAAGGGGCGCGAAGTGCCTCTACTTCGAAGTAGGAGTGAAATCAATGTTCTGTTGGGTTGGGTTACCTAAGTAGCACTTTAATAGATATTTGTCCGAGGCTTATTAAAAAGCAAGAAATACCATGTACGTTCCGTTGAAAGACGTTGCGCTAGATGAGAGACGATTTGAAATACTACTCGCGTCCGATTGACAGATTGTGCGAAATGAGGCACCAGGTGTGTAGTATACCAGGTATACAAATAAGAAGTAGCTTTTGCAGGGGTTTCCATCTATGTTTCCCTCGGTGTTTCTCATTTTTCTGGGAATGTTTCGTGGGTGATCAATTTCGAAGCTCATGCTGTACATTATCTGAGGTACGATAAGAAAAAGATGACGCGCCGCCAGCGGGTATAGCCTCTTCCTCTAACATTTCAGCGCGGCACACGTTCGCTCGTACACACGTAGCCATTTCTGAGACTTTTGCAGCCCGCACGCTATGATCGTGCCTGTTAGGGTACGCCAAAGAGGGAGGGGGGGGGGGGGGTTGCAGCGGCGAAGGAGTTATGTTTGAGGGCTCTCGGAGCGGCGGGGGGCAGGGGGGGCTCGATACCATACATGGCCGCAGCCGTATAACCATAGGGGGGTGGTGTCGGGTAACGGTGTGCGTGTGCTGGGGATATTTATTTACCCTCTCCTTTGTGGCAGATGTGGTGTGCGAGAAGGAACACAACTAGAGTCTTTGTCGCGGATATTGCACTCGACAGGGGGGAGGTGTGCTATAGGGAGTACGTGGCGCTAGAAATCGATTCGACTTCCATTTCAATACCATAGCGACGCGTCGTACACAAAAAAAAAAACAAATCGATACGATACCGAGTTTTGCATGTGTACGCCGAAGATCTCGGTCAGTGTCCGGGGACAAAAAACAAAACACGCGGGCGCTTTGCCAGGTGGGTGGGGGGGGGGAGATACACGCTCGGTTGTACGATATACCTGGCGTTCGACACTTCGAACGCATCGAAACTTCCGACAAAATATCCGATCTCCAAGACATGTTTGGCGTACATGAGGATAGTGTAGGCAGGGTACATGCTACGATACAAAGACACCGCCGATTCGTGTTAAGGCTCTGGGGGGGGGGGGCTGTGTTTTATCAAAAACGTGTGGCTGACTGCCGCGGTTCCTAGACCGAGGAGGCACTACATACTACGGAGGACCATATCAAATAGGGCCTTCCGTACAGGAGAAAACCTTTATAGTTCGCTACTTTTACTAACAGTATTTGGTCCTGTTTACTATGCCCCCCCCGTAATAGCACCCAACATTCTCTCATCGGAGGGTCACTATATATTCAATTTTTTCGGCATGCTATACCATTACAAGCTACGTCCAACCTCGAAAACGATTTCCAAGTTTTTCCCAAATTTCACAGACACACACCCACTCCTTGCACTATGCAGCTTCAGATGTTGTCTTCCTCACACACGGACTCTATTTCCTGCACATTGCAAGTAGTCAAGATACCCCAGAAGACAGAGGGTACACCCAATATGGTCTTAAATATAAGGATAGTTTAAAATTCAATATGCCTACCAAACGGTTCTAATATTTTCGTCCAGATTATCCTATTTTTTTATAAACATCACTGTCACTTTCCAGCCTTACTCGTAGGAGGTTTTACCCTCAGCGATATCGGGCAAGCCGTGGTCACAGGTGTCGTCCCTTCCCCTCCCTCCGGTACGACCTTTCATTTTTATCGCGCAAAGGTTTCACCATTCCCATTGCTCGTCGATTTCGATCGAATGCTACCAACTCAAGCTGTCGTGTTTTCCGCTACTCAATCATATTGCAAGTACTCAGCGATACTCGAGCCAACGGAGTCAATCTTAGTGAGCACGCCGACCATCCACCAAGCCACCGGGGGCACCGACGTACTCCCGGTATCTACTACTAGTACACCAGGTAGGCCCTCTTCTACCCGGCCCCGACGGGCGGCTTTGAGGAACCACGCAAGGTCAGCCCGACACGCCTACCCAGCCCTTGTGCAATTAGTTGCCGCCACCTAAACAAACGAACGACACAGTGAGTGTTAGGAAACACAAACGAGGTAGCGGGTTCAGGAGGCGCCAGCCCTGTGTAAGCTCGAGGAGTGCTGTACCTGTTCCCCAGGGCTCAGCAACAGCAGCAGCAGCAGCAGCAGCAGGAGTGGTGCAAAAGCGGTTTTTTTATCCCGGCAACGGCCTGGCCGACTCTCTCACCCAAAAGCATGATCAAGTAATGGAGGACAACAGGTCGGGCCGGATACCGTTTCGTTGCCACACGCGGGGCTCGTTGTTCGCGTTGGGGAGCCCCCGCGCACCATCGAAACCCCTCGCGCAGAGGCACACCAACCACGATCTACAACAGCAGCAGCAGCAGCAGCAGCAGCAGTAGCAGTAAGTAGACCGTCTGGATCCTGCACCGCCAACGGTGAAGACGCGAGGCGTTCTACGATAGAGATTCACCCTAATTTTTCTGAGGCTCCTCGCTTTTTTTGAAGAGCTCCGAATACCTCACTCACCCGAAACCTGACTGCGGCAAATATTAAATTGCATCCCCATGAATGATCCCACGGCCCGAGTGTACAAAAAATCGTCCTTTTTTGAAACCGGATTGGCATTCCGACGATTTTGAGTGAAGGAACCGCCCCGTCATTCAGAAAATACTCGAGCGGAAATGTGCTACCTCTATCGTAGGACGCGTCTCCTCCACATCACGATCCACAGATACACTAGGCCGTATCTTTGACATAGTTAGCTTTTCTGCAAGGAGCTACATCAGGCAGCCCCCCCCCCCCCGGCACTGAACGTGCGCGTGATAGACAGCATCGTAGTGCGCATCCAACCCGGCAATACGTACACGATCTCTGCCGTAGACCCTGCAGACCGCATAACGCAGCAAAACCCGCCGGGTGACACAGACAGTAGCAACAACGTGGCACATACATACAGTACTGCTGCACGCCTATATGCTGTGAAAGATTCGAAAGCAAATGTGCCCCGAAATACACACCTCCAACAGATCAGGTAGATCATGACCCATCTGTCTATCTGCAGTAGTAGATTATCTACGGTAGCTGCTCAGCCGCCGTAGTGTTGTGCTGGGAGCCCGTGCTGTTGGTAGATCGTGCAGAGTTTCTTGGCCCCTCCCGGCTGGATGAGCTAGATCGTGCAGGGCCATCATTGAGAATAGCTACATGTGCCTTCGGAGGTCTAGATCGTGGAGTAGGATTGCAGTAGCTATCCGTCCGATGCGTGTAATGTTCGACCTGCGGAAGGAGACTCCCTTAGAACTGCTGGGAGATGCGACGGCAATACAGAAGGGGCGTGCGTATGTAGCAGACCAGCCTCCCTCTGAGATCATTTGCCGTGCAGGATTCGCCGTTTAAACATGAGGGAAACTATGTGCCCTCCCTACGATTTAGGGATTTTAAACGGCGGGACTCTGATCTGATCTGTTCGACATGTCAACGGATCCCCTTGGCAATTAATTACTGAGGCGATTGACGGTAGGATATCACCTCTGGGACCGTTTCCTCGCAAGGTTTGAACCGTCTGTCTGATAAATCAGGACTCTGTCCCCCCCCGAAATATCTACGGTAAAAGGACGATAAATGAACCCAGAAGGACATGACTGCAAGAGGATGCGGGTCGATTCAACTGGATTTCGATGAATTGACAAGGATGACGGTTGACTTCAGAAGGAGGGTTCCTTAATCCAGAAAGGTTGTAGTAACGTCAGGCGGCTGCAGAGCATTTCAGCATGGCCATGTGGTCAGTTCAGCAGGGTGCTGGGAATTCAAGACGGATGATGATGATCAATAGAAGAACACATCTGGGATCGTCGCCACGCAGGGCTCGCCACCGACGTTGAAGACCCCCACGCCTTCGTACACAGGAAAACCCTCGTCATTCGTTCGCAGCTTGGGGGTGCACTTCTCGATAGCCTGGAGATAGAAGAACAGAGAGAGCGAGCGAGCGAGTGGGGGGGGCCGAATAATGAGATACGGAATAAACCAATATAGCGTACGCCAACACAAAAACGCCTAAAGTCGGGGGTGGGGGGCAAAGGACAGGGGGGGGCAGGTGGGAAGAAGATACATCGCCGATTCAGAATACGGGATTTCAACAGTATTGCGCGTCGGATTTTGCGCTTTCAACGTTTCCCAGCAGATAGTCGGGGCCCTGGGCGAGAGGTACACAAACCTCCTTGTGTCATAGGAAAGTCCGGAGCAAGAAACGATAGGCGCGGTACTCGATCCCCCCATATACAGTACCCTCGCTATCGTACAACAGGCTGGCGAAAAAACGGCATTCTTCCTGTTTTTCGCGAGGACAGGAGGCCACATCTTGCGCAACAGCTGTTCGATTGTCATGATTTTGGGACGCTTACCCTCTTAGAACCGCAGTCCCGTTTTGGGGGCCAACGACTCAAACGTCAAGTAGTTTGTCCCCAAAACGGGACTGCGGTTCCAAGGGGGGCGAATTGACGCGTTTTGTTTTTTGTGCGAGAGCACCCTGAACACAATATCTCGGCGTCGTCAGTGTGTCTTGTTATTGTTGTCACGACACATCTAGGGGTTCAGCAGCATATATATGGCGCGTGACACTCGCGAGCGTCCTCACTTGAGAAGTACATGCACACCCCACGAGCTATGTTCTGCCCTGATAAAAAAATCAAATCTGCATGAAAAAACACCGCACTGCGAATTTTGAAAGAGGAAGTGTACTGCTGCTGTACATGAAAACGAAACGGTGTTGGCCCAGGGAACAGTTTTCAGAGGTGCAGACGCGTTCTACGATAGAGGTACCACATTTCCGCTGAACTTGTTTCTGAATGACGGGGCCCCTTCACCCAAAATCTTCGGGATGCCACCAGGCTTGTTTCGAAAAATGACTTTCTGGTTTGCGTGGGCCATGGGATTATTCATCGGGATGCGATTCGAGTTTGGCTGGAGTCAGTTTACGGGTGAGGTATGGAGCCTCTTCAAGTGAGGAGCCTCAGAATTTTTAGGGTGAACCTCTGTCGCCTCTATCGCAGAACGCCTCTGCACCTATTTTTTCTCTGAGGTTCCTGACTTCAGGAGACACGTACCTAACCCGACGGTGCAATGGTTGTGGTTCTGGACAATGGTCGATGAACAGTCCCACGGCCTACGAGGTGCACCGACAAAACGATTTCGCAAAACAAAATGGCGTTATTCCGATGGTTGTGGGTTAAAAGAGCCGTGTCGCTCAGGAGAAGAATATTGCCCAAAGACTGCTAGCCTTCTTGTAGTAGCACGCGTCAGTAGTGGTGCAATTCCGGTGTATAGAGTGGTATGCTAATATAACAATGCAGTGGTTAGAAGCTAGTATTGCCACACTGCCGACATATTTATATTCCTACGAGTATATTGTACGCACGGGTACCAGCATGTGTCATATCGCGGCGTTTCAAGTCATGACACCGGCTACCACCTATTACGGGGGGCCATAGAAAATAGGACCACATGTTGTTGGTAAAAGTAGGTAAATATAAAGGTATTAGTGTATACCGCACGTCGTACTTACCATGTGCCCAACGTAGTAACTGCAATGCGCAAGTGCCTTGCCTTAGTCCTCTCCAGCTGAGAAGGCGTCACGGGCTCTCCCTCCCCACCGCCCACGGTCACTCGCGCCCCGAGAGCTGCTCCAGGCGGTGGTGCGATTATTTTTACCACCGTGTAATCGGCTGAGCACGCGCAGAGTAACTATTCCAAGTTCAGCAGGATAGCGACGGGGGGTTAAGAGCGGGAGGGGGAAAGGTGGTCGGAACGGCGGTTGGGATGAGAAAGGGGGCCGTGAGGGGGTAGAGGGGCCGGCGGGGGGGGAGGTACGTGTGCCACGCATGGGCTTGGTCGGTCGCATGACGATGGACTCTCGCTTCCCTACAATGCAGGGACGGAGCACATACATCGGGTTTCCATCGTCCAGGAAGGCATGGCTTGTACCTAGCGCGAAGCGACACGTGAGGTTACGTTTTGGAGAGGGTGAGTTGCATCCTACTGAGAACCACCTGCCAGTGATATATCGGTGTTGTAGGTTTTACAGAGCAGCGACCGAGAGAAACACGAGGCGAATCCGGCGACATTGGCGAGCGCCTCGGAGATTGACTCAATCAGTGGCAATCGCGAGTATATTAGCCGATTGCAAACTGTGACACTCCCATCGCGGGACTCGTCTTCTGTTGCTGAGTGAGACAACGTTTGCAGCGGTTTACATGGGTCAAACGAAACAAAAATAGGTGTAGTAGACATGAACCGTACGGCGCAGCTACGGATACAACCGGCGGCAACCATTAAACGTTGATGCAAGCGCGTGGGCTCGACACGAACGGGGACGGGGTGAGAGGACCGGGGGGTGGGAGGGAGGCGCCGGAGGGAGCGGGAGGGGGAGACGGGGGGGCGCGGGGGTGTACTCGATAGGAGATATGTACTCGATATCATGCATGGCCGTACTCGTATGACCTTAGACACTCGCATCCCTACAATGCCGGGACGGAGCATGTCGGGTAATCACCGGCCAGGCAGACATTGCTTGCACCAAGCGCGAAGCGCCGTGAGATGTATCGGCGAGTCGCATGGAGGGTGAGCTGTATCCTACCCAGAACCGCTTGTGAGGCGGACTTGCATATAGATGGCAGCTTCAAGCGGTTGATTTAATTTCCGGTGTAGGCATTTCCAGAGGAGAGGCGGGGGGGGGGGGCGGGGGCTCTTTACGTACCATTCCTTCGCCTTTGAAACCACCCATGATGCGAGTCTTCAAGTTCGCCATGACAATGACCCTCCTTCCCTGCATCTCCACCAGCGTGTAGAACGGTCTCAGTCCGGAGGCGATCATACGGGTCTTCTCCTATACCAAAGGAGAGCATAATGTAAAAACAAAAATACAGTTGAGCGGGATCAAACGCGACCTATGCGGCACGGGTAGCTCATGTTTGGAGAACACTATTTCTGTCTGACGGGGAGGGGGCCCTTTGCTTTGGGAACGCCCCAGCAGCATTCGATTACCCTACACATGCGCGTTCGGTGTGCAATGTTACAGCAGTAGTTCGGTTTATACGCCTGCACACGTTATCGGGTTGTGTGGCAAGCTGGATGCTTCACATTTTCTTCCGTCAACTCTGGGGCTTTGACCTTTTTTGGGCCGCAGTCCCGTGTTTGGGGACACACCAATTCAATTCTACGATTTGTTTTCCCCCCCAAACGGGACGGCGGCACTGAAAGGGTTCCTGTGGGGAATATAATACATCACTGACACACTTAACCGTGGGATGATACATCATAATACTTCGACACTCGAATATATTATCTTTCGCTGCAGAGAGCGTCAAAGTAAAATAGGACCTTCGGTACAGACAAAAACCTGTATGTTTCCCTGCTTTTACCAACAATACCTTGGTCCTACTTTCTATGGTCTCCCGTGGTAGTTGTGTTTGTCTGCCCACGTTATTCCCGGGAGGGCCCTCGACCTCCTGCCGGTCCGGCGTGAATTTGCCGGCTCACGCCCCACCACCGAAAAGACAGACTGGATGGTCTCGCTACCCTTTCTTTGACTCTAACGCAGATTCCCGACACGGACATGCCTTGTAATCTGCACAAAAAAGCGTGATTTACCCGTCGTGACGTTTCCGGAAGCCGCCACTTCGCCTAAGGACAAAGCTCTCCTTGTGTTTTCATAAACTGCTCGTGGGATACAAACTACACGAGAGAGAAGCGAAACGAAGAGGCCTCCTCCTGGCGCGTGTCGGGCGTCCTCCGCCCTTCACGTAACCGCGTACGTACACGGAAGGAGGGCCGTGCTCGGACCGCGGCCACTGCCGGCAGCTCCACGAAACGCTCTTAGTCGAACCGCGATCGTTCTCATCAGAATGCAGGCGAGAATAAGAGAGAAAGAGAGGAAACATGAAAAGATTTACGAACCAAACTCGAGCCTTCCTTGCCACGGTACTATAGGGCGGGTAGGGGGGAGGGATATGGGTCTCAACTCTTCTCGGCCGGTGAGGCTCCTCCACAGAATTAGGGCTGGATCCTAAGACAGATTATACGGCTCCCACCAGGCCCGAACATCTATTGCGGAGAACCATAGTAAAGAAGACCTAATACTGTTCGTAAAGAAAGGTGAATATATAGGTTTTTGTATGTACTGTAGGTCCTACTTACTATGACCCCCGCCATTCTCTTAAGTCATACCTGGTACAGATCAGTAATGTATCTGCCCTGGAGGATCTAGATCACGAACTTGCCAAAAGTCCAAGACGAGCAACCGTCTTTGAATTGCAAGAGCGTGCTGCGGTGCAAGCAGCCAGGTCCTCATACGCACGTACGTATGGGTATTTCCATTTTTGCAGATACGTTTTTTCCCCTCGCCTTAAGCGAGCAACCCGTCCGCGAAAAGTGTTTGGAGAACTCTAGAAACAGCCGATGGGAAGCGCATGCGTAGGCCTCGAATAGGCCGCGGGCAGCCCATGGCTAAGTAGCCTGTGGGTGCTCCGTGGGTAGCCCTTGAGGGTGTAGTAGTAGCGGATGGGTAGCCCTTGGTTTACCGTTGAGTAGCCACATCAGTAGCCCATCGGTAGCTCGCTTGTAGCCCACAGGCATTTGAAGGGGGTGCATCCCATGGGGGGGGGTCCCACGGAGATTGAGAAACACCGCGGTTCAAATCATGCATATCGCTGGCAGCCACGGCCGCGCGACTCCGCTACGAGTACGCGTGCTAGGTGGCGCTTTGCACGTGACTGCTACACGCGACGGTTTTGTGTATCCTGACACCTGACACCACTGTCAGACGCGCGCCACGGCAGGGGCAGAGGTAGCTTCCTCATTGCACGAGGCTCCCGCTACGATAGAGAGGTTTGATAGTCTGGGCCGAACTGTTTCTGACTGTCGGGGCTCCTCCACCGAGGAGCCACACTATGCCCCCCCCCAAAAAAAATGGAACGTTTGGATTGCATGTAAATATCAAACCGGGCCTTAAAAATTTGGGACAGTTAATTGCTTGGAGGCCATGGGCATTTATTTCCAATCTTGATCTTGTGCTTTTGCCAGCTTTGGGGTGTGAGATGGAAATCTCCATAATAATTGATGAGCGAGGAGGAGAAGAGCCTCACGAATGAATGTTGTTTGGCGATCTCTGCTTGAGGGAAGTTCAGCACCGCGCCGAACAAAGCGGCTTCGGGGGAAAGGCCCAGAACACACGATCGAGAGGGTAAGCATTCCTCTTTTCGAAAAGGAACTATAAAAAAAAGAAACGCCTCCAAAACACTAGAGGAGGCACGGGGATACCATGACAGTACCCCTAGAGTATTTATTTACGGCACCGGGGTACCAAGACCTGAGTGTTTCGACCATACTCCAGGAGGAAACCCCAGACTGTACACTTGAACTCCAGTGTCAATGTGCGTAGTTTGCCGTTGCTGCGTACGATAGGGATACACCAAAAATTTTAGGTCGTCCCTTGTGTAGGATATATATATCTCTACCGCATCCAAAACAATCTGATTCTGAGAAAGAAAACGCATATGACAACTCCTTCCGTGAACGATCCCGTGGCGCGTTTTTTTGTCAGCGCGTTTTTCCAGAAACCACCCCGGCGGCAAAAGGCCAGCCTTCACCTATAAGACCCCCATCCTGCAGGAACGTTTGTGTCGAACCGCCCTGCACATAGGGCGAGCCCTAAGCCCTAGGTTTTGTAACGATACGGCCAGCCTTTTTTGGGTACTTTCTCAATGCCCTTAAGGAGCCCTGTGAGTCCCAGTGACAGTTTGACCAACGTATTATACCGCACCTCCCCTAGGTCGACCTCGTCGCAGTAGAGCTTGCCCGAGTCGGGATGCTCCCAGGCCTTCACGATCATGCCCACGCGGATATCAAGCTTTGAGGGGTCTCCCTCGGCTGGTCTTGGTTGCATCCCCCGCGCCCCCGCCCCCGCTGCTTTCCCCGCTCTCGCCCGGCATTCCCTCTCCCGCCCTGCCGCAAAATTCGCCGCCGCTGCTGCTGCTGCTGCTGCTGCGGCTGCTACCGCTGTTGGTTCTGTCACGTGTGCATCGCCTCCGCCCTTGTTCTCGCTAGTGTTGCTCTTTAGGTTGCTGTGTTTCCTCATCGCCCTTGGTCTTGCCCTTGGTTTCGTGCTCGTCGTATCCTTGTCCATTCTTCCCGTCGATGCTATCCCTGTCTGTGCACGCCTCCCTCTTCTTTGCTTTGATTCCTTTCTTTTTGCATGCCTCCATATCCGCTCTTTATGTGCTCGACATTGTTCTCATGTTTCCGGCTGCTCCCTGCGACCCTCGTCCTTGCCTTGTCAGTCGCTGGCGCCTGCTCTCCAGCGCCGGGCGGTACTCGTGGCGGCCCAGCGCTCGCTGTGTTGATGTTGTCGTTGTGGTGTTGGTGGTAGTGGTGGATGTGGTGGATGCGGTGGCGGTGGCGTTGGGGTTGGTATTGGTATTGGTGCCCTTAGCACCACTGCTGTTGGTGGTGGTGTTGGTGTTGGATTTGGCATTGCCGGCGCTGTTGGTGTTGTTGTTGGTGTTGTTGTTGATGGTGGTGTTGTTGTTGTTGTTGGTGTTGGTGTTGGTGTTGTTGTTGTTGTTGGTGGTAGTGGTGGTGGTGGTGTTGGAGTCGACAGAGGTGTTGTTGTGGTTGGTATCGATGCCGGCGATGGCGTCGGTGCTGTTGTTGATGTTACCGTTGCCGTTAGTGTCAGTATTGGTGGTGGTGTCGGTGTTTGGTTTGGTGTTGGAGTTGGTGTTCATGTTTGTGTTGTTTTCGTTACTGCTGATGCTATGGGTTAGCTTGGTGGTGGTGGTGGTAGCGGCGGCGTTGGTGTTTGTGCTGAATTCCGCGCCGTATAGGGTAGCTCGCATCCCGACGGCTTCTTCAGTAGGGGTCTTGATGGCTTCCATAACGATAGAGTGGGCTGAGCCCGCCGAGAAACTACTGGACGACCAGGAAGACTGCGGCGAGGGCGAGGAAGGGAGAGGGGGGGGGGGGCGAGGTCGAAGGAGAGGGGGGGGGGTGGGGTGGGGAGGGATGAAGGGTGGACGGGAGTTGGGGCGGGTGGGGGGGGGAGAGGTCGGGGGGAGTCGACAGGACTGAAATCTAACCTCACGTCAGGCTGAATAGAAAAGGGTGCCCAGCATAAATACTTTGCCTCATACAACGCGTGGCGGGTGAAAGATTGGCCCTGAAGGCTAATGCGGTCGAAACACTGTCTCTGTTTCCGCTGTGGTTATCATTAGATTTGCCCTCCGAAAATGTGCGGCTCGGTCAATCACAGCGAGCAAGAATACTTACAGATAATGATGACAGAAAGAAAGCAAGCAATGACCTAAGTTTACCCTTCCTTACGTTTTTTTTTTTTTTATTGATTTAGTTTGAGTTTCTCTACGTCCCTTTCAGCTTGAATGAAGTACACTCGCTACTTTTCTTCCACCTTCATGATCCCCAAACACACCTGGGACACCTTATCAAAACGTCGCGTTTGACGTCGATCACTCGAAAAAACTGCCCGAACAACAAGGAAACGTATTGGACTGCAGCGGTGAATATGGCGGTCACTCGAGGAAAGGCGGTATAAAAAATCGGCTGTCGCGACAGACGAAAAGAGTACGGCGGCTACATCCCCCTTCACAGCCCATTCATTGTCACCTCGCGCAGCAGATTGAAACCTCGCTCTGCCCCGCGCTCGTCTATGATCAAAAGAGCGCCCGCTCGATGGCAAAACGGCTACTACTACAACCTCGGCGCACTGCTCTACCGCATTGTATAGGTCCCACGACTATACTGTACCGCTATTGGGCTGGAGTAGAGTAGTACTGATAGCACTCGTGAACTCCTTCTGTCTAGCCCTAACAACTGTTACAGCCTACTTCTGCACCCGCCGCCCTTTCTCCACCCCCCTCTTATTTCCTGCTCATCTGCGTTCAAAATGCGAGACTCATAGATCTCATCCAGCCAATCTTGGCAGGAGATCCTTGGAGGGTGCGGCGTCGGTCTCAAGGCATGCAGATCAAGTCATTGTCAGCTGTTTTCGTGACTACTTTGGAGTGGTATTTATTTGGAAGGGGTGATGCAAGAGGGCAGGGTAGCAGGGAAAATAGGGATGGATGGGTAGAAAAACGATCACCATGTTTGGTGCGATACCGATAAACTCGAAGATATCATCAAACAGATGCGATTTCCATTCATAGTATTCTGATCATTGAGATGGATCGATATGGATGGGTGTAAACACCAAAGGGGATTATTTCGGGGGACCATAGTAAGTAGTGGACCAAATATTGTTCATAAAAATAGGGAAGTATATAGGTTTTTGTGTGTACAGTAGGTCCTGTTTACTACTCGTATGGCCCCCCAGAATAGCCCAAATCAGGTATACCAGGCCCATCATAGACCAAAATCAGTTAGGGTCTAAACACAAGTAAACACACACGCCAGGAGCCCTGCCATTGGCCAGCCTCACATCATACCTATGTTTGGCTTGAACGTGGTCAGTTATACCTGGATTTATTTGTCTCGTATTTCGTCTATTCATTGCCTTCAACTACTACTATTAATACTCCGTATATGTTTTGCCTGATTTTCAGTCGGTCAGAGAGGACACCGTACGAGGACTACAGTACTGCTGCTGTTTTATCTCTGCGTATTATGCCTTCTTCGGTCCCCCGGTTTAAATTATCACGTATAACCTATAGCATACGTACGTATTTATTCAGGCATACATACGTGCGCTGATTACGCGTTTTTTCTTTGGGGTGTGCATTGTGCTCCTTGTTTGTTAATACCAGGTATTAATTATTATTATTTCTCTTGCCATCCGACAATGTGCAGCATGATCTTCAACATGGATCACTCATAACTTTCCCGAAAGAAGAAAACCTCGGAAACAAAAGGAAACCCATGCACCAAGTCTACCTCCCTTCCGTGCCAACTTTCAGCTTGTCTACTCTATTTGCTGTATTTGCTCCTTCCTTCTCATTACGTTTTATCCTTAAATCCTAAACTGCATCCAAGCTCCATCCCCACGCCTTTTAAAGATAGTGTGCTCTGTTGTTGTTTTATATGGTAGTCAGTAGTAAGTCATACAGTACATACAGCACCGTGGACGCTACGCAGATAGATGGCAGTTCGTCCGCCCCCCCCCGCGTCCAGGTGGTCTCAGGTTTGGTACGGCGAAAATGATTTCGTGCCGAGCAGGCGGTTCCTCGATGATAGGCTTCAAAGCTGGCAACGCGGCGGGGGGGGGGGGGACGCCAGAATATATAGTCTTGTGGCGCTACTGCCGTGACGAAACACACGAAGCCTGGTTACCCTTTGCAGGCACAAGTGAAGCCCGTGGCACCTACTGGTATAACATCCCGTAAAGGAAGAAAAACAAAGTTTTTGGAGGCCCACACGCTCAATGTTCTGGCGCAGAAAATATATATGTTCATGCTTTCTCATGGCAAAAAACACCGCTCGTGGGGTAATACGTACGTACCTGGCATGCCTCTACTTGGTCTCGGTATGAAACAGTTTTTGGCAAGAATGGAACAGGCGAACCTGATTTTGGCTTTCGCTCAAAAAATACCATTTTTTCGTTTAGCATCAGCATGCTATAAAGAATGTAACAATAATACGTAACAACATAGTGGATTGGTTAACTTCGAAGCAGGGGATACGCCTCCCTGTCAGCAAGACCTTCCAAACGGTCGCAGGGCGATGCCGACGATATTTAAATTTCCTTTCCGGTTACGTATCATAGCTTCATAATATACCTTTCTTCGTATTAATAGTACACTGACAGTCAGACAGGCAGTAGTCCTCTGCAGCTCCCAGTCCACTTCACCGGCCGGTCTGCAATCAATCGGAGAATAGTCGCTTTCAACCGTCGCTCAGATCGAGCAAAGGGCCGATTTTTTCATCCACGCGCCACGTATATTTATCACGCTCTGCGTTTCAGCTCTTCTTCGCCCCTGCGAATCGTAGAATCATCATGCGTTCATCTGCGTCTTGCTTCATCCCTGACGACGCTGAACCGCCGTACACAAGATGGATGACGGCAGCATCCACTGTACTGCTCTACCAGGTACGTATCACAGGGGTTACAATTTGTAGCGGAATATATCGTCTTGAGAAACAAATGTGTAGTAACCGTGTTCCGCTTTTCGGAATCGTTTTCCCCGTTTTCAGAATGTTCTCGGAACTTTCTTGCTAAGAGCGGCGCAACCGCGTTTTCTCGCCTCTTTCTGGCTTAGTTTGGATCCGGTTTGCGGTCGGGCTTAGGGCTAGCGATAGGACTAGTAGTTGGGTTGGGATGTGCCTGCGCCGATATCTTGATCCTGTGTTAAGTTCAAGGTCGGGACACCTTGCATCCCCCGTTTGGTTTGCGTGTTGAGCACGTACTCGTTGGTACTCTGATGTAAGTTGATTGCTCAAGAGAGATACCAAAGAACAGCTTTATTCCTTTCGAGCGCGATGAGAGACAGAGAAAATATCGTGCCCCGCTGGGAAAACCCCTGGTTTCCCATTTTAGATACGCTTCCCAGGTACTATTAATACAAATAAATACGATCCTCTCAATGCCGGAACCAAGGTAAACACCGGCCTTTCGGTCTCCTTAATGGCACGGCCGTAACTCTAGCCCACTCTGATGATGAGCCGTATATATATATATGCATAAATATGGGAAACTCTAGAATATGAATCGAAGGTGCAGCTCCTCAAAACCCTCCCCCACACCTCTCGACGCCTCCGTATACTGATGATACGTATCTCCAATTATTTCTAAACTTTAGTTTTTTCCTTGCATTTACATCTGGCACGGCAGTGCAGCGCTTATTTTTATCATATAAAGGGTACTTAACATCCGATCAATGACTTACTTGAAACATGGAAGTTGCTCCGCGTACCAATCACTCCTGAATATTTTGACACGATTATACCAATAATATAAGCGTCCACCGGAGAGGGCTCCCTCCCCCTGGAAACCTCGTGAAGGAGGGAGATGATGTAGCGAATATTGTCGACTTCTAATCTCCTTGATAATAAACAAAAACACAAAAAAAGGTGGAGCGGGCAACGCTATTTTGCGAGGAACGCCGAGTCGAGCTTCAGCCGAGATTTCGGAGTTTCGGTGTCGTCCTCCCTGCACCTCCTCCAACCGACCGCCACCGCATGGTCGGCGGGAGGTGGAGAGGAGAGGGACACCCCCGCTGGATCAACGACGTACCGGTGCGAAGACCGTGGTGCTGCTCTCGTGCCCAGGGTGAGGGGACCGGGGTCTGAAGCGCAGGCATCCGACGTCGGTATCGGCCCGGTCGGGGCAGGTCGGCGCTGAGAGCTGGGCGAGCCTGCGACACAATAATATTGTGAAAGCAAGTTTTTAGTTTTTTCCCGGAAAATCGGGTGGCTGGCAGGCAGAAGGGGCCGAACGGCCGTCGACCTGTTCTAATGTACCCACTATTTGCGGCTTGGCAGGATCATCAGGAGAGGGGACGAAGAGTGCTCATAATAATGTGGAGCTTACTCCAGTCAGCGCGGCGTTAGCTCCATCATCAGCATGACGACGTCGATGAGGAGAAAGCTTGTCCACTCCAGAATATTTATTATAGCGATGTCTCTAATATTAAATGCCGAGGAGATTGTCTTCGTTCAATGAATGTCGCAACTTGCCGGGTGATGACAAGGCGACAAGCGGCGAGGTAGGGCACGACGAGGAAAGTCCCAGGTACACCCCATAATACTGGTTGTGAGATTTTCCGTCGCCTCTTCTTTACAGACACAACGCAGCTAGTTGTGCCTATCGAATATATATATGAGGCGTTCTACGATAGAGGTTCACCCTGAATTTTCTGAAGCTCCTCACTTGAGGAGCTCCACGCCTAACCCGAAAACCGACTCCAGAAACACTCAAACTGCATCCCGAGGAATAATCCCATGGCCGAAGTATATAACTACGTCATTTTTCGAAACCAAGCTTGCCATTCCGGCGATTTTGGGTTAAGGAGCCCCGTCGTTTAGAAATTATTTTAGCGGAAATGTGCTACCTCTATTATTATTATTATTATTATTATTATTATTATTATTATTATTATTATTATTATTATTATTATTATTATTATTATTAGTATTATTATTATTAGTATTATTATTATTATTATTATTATTATTATTATTATTATTATTATTATTATTATTATTATTATTATTATTATTATTATTATTATTATTATTATTATTATTATTATTTATCTTGCCATCCGACAATCAATGTGCAGCATGATCTTCAACATGGATCACTCATTCATAACTTTACCTTCACCTCTATCGTAGAACGCGCCATATATATATATATATAATAATATATATATATATATATACATATATATATTTTCGAGCTCAAGTTGTGTCTATATATTCGAGCTCCTCAACTAAAGAGCACAATGCGAACGACACCAATGACGCGGGCGCTACCACCTCGGTTGTTGGGCGCCAAGAACGCCATACTTCCGGTCCGGGTAGTTCGAGCCGGGGATAGGATGGTAATCTAGGGGCTTTTGAGAGCGTCCAACGTTTGTGCGTGTATTTCAACATGAGGTCTCAAGCGTGCGATATATCACCTAAAACTTGAGGAGTCTCAGTATTATAACGATCGGGGAGCCTCACTTACTTAGTATATATATATATATGTATTGCATTTTTGGTGCACCGCAGTTCGGGTCGGGATAGAGTCTATTATACTAGTTTGAGAGAGCGTTCTATATTTTCCCGCCCGTAATTATTTGTTTTTGTTGCGGGGGGGGGTTGTGCGGCAGTTTTGAAACATTTCACGAGCGTGTTGAACATATTGTACCTGTCACCGTGTGTGCGTGTGTGTGTGCCGTGTATCAATGCTTCATTTTTCTGGCGGGGGCAGGGCATTTTTGGCTAGGGGGCAGCATTGAGTACTCCAACTATTACGGGGGACCATAGTTAGCAGGACCTATGGTACACATAAAAACCTATATGTTTAACCATTTTTACTCACAATATTTGGTCCTGTTAACTACGGCCCCCCGTAATAACTATCATTGACTACTTACTCCAACCTCGGCATACGATGTATGTCTCAAACGTGTGCGACCTATCTCCTTAATTAATAAAACTGAGATCCATCAGTTTTCAAAGACAGCAATAATAAATAGCGTGAAGTTGAGATAGATGCCGTGATGCCCTGAGGGGAGGCGCTCCGTGCGAGTGCAAAGAAAGGGAAACACCTTGGACATTTATATTATTAGGGGATGGTTCGAGCTAGCTGCAGTTAATTCTACCCCAGAAGGTTTGGTCTTGGTGTGTCAAGAATGGATGGCCGTTTTGGGTCGAGCTTCGGGTTGTTTGTTTTGGTGTGCGTGTGTCTAGACATGATGACCGTTTTAGTTCGAGCTTCTCGGTGAGTTCCGGTTTTTCTGGTATTAATAAAATTCTGGTACACGGTGTGTGCCCCATCAATATTGATATATTTTGGTGTACCGCAATTAATTCTGGTCGGGGTAGACTATAGTGTATTAATTACAGTGTAATAAATTAATTGCAAAAATTGATTAGGTTTTTCATTATTCGAGTTTTTCCGTCAAAGTCCGGTGTGCTCTTCGTGCTTGTAAATAAATGGAATACTTCCCACATACATTACGACACACGGTGCACGAACCCTCGGGACACCCCGAGATCGCATATTATTATTGAGGAAGATCAAACACCGCTTACGTGCACGTACGAAAGTAAGTGAAGAAGAAAGCGTCAACTGGTCATCATGCTCGTACGTTTGTTGCCGTTGAATATCGGCAAAATATACCTTGTAGGGCACGTAGGAGCCTCAGGAAAATCAAGGGTGAGCCTCTATAGTAGAACGCCTCACTCCTTCCGGTCAGGCGGCGCGGTTTCGCCAGAGTTGGCGGGCGATTCAACGCCAACCGTCATACAGAGAGCGTTCTGGAAACGCCCACGCACGGTACATACATACATGCGCTCGATGGAGGTAGTCTCCCCGGGTTCGAAAGGAGACGAGACGCTATGGTCGAGGGCATTCCAGAGAATCAGTGTTGAGCGTTCAACGAATTCCCGTCGAGCGAGCAGAGTAGGCCATGGGCAGCCTTCGGGAACAGCCCGATGCTGTGAACAGAATGGGACAAGATTGCCGATGATAAGAAATACGGTTATTATGCAGATCCAAGCAAGAGTGAGTATGGGGGAGACAAGGGAGACGCTCGTTCCCCAGAGAAGAGCCTAGTCTCCGACCAGAGGTCTCCCATCCGGTCAAGACTGCTGGGAGTAAGGGCGGGTTAGCACCACGGGCCGTGAGAGGTGATGATCTTGTTTCGACTCACACTATTATACCGGAAAAAGAACAGGCACAAATATACTGTTGGATTATCCGGGACAACAACAGGGGTAGGAAGGGCCCCAGCGAGCCTCCACATGGAAGGCAATATCGAGTTATGGTCTCCCCACCAGTACCCACTCTTAGCAAACTCAGGCTTCTCCACGAAAAACTGAAAGACGGTTGAGCTAAAATAAGTCAGCACCCACCCACCCACCCACCCAATCACGAGGCGTCAGACAACAGAGTTTCCTTCACTACTGTCGTTCTGCTACACAGTTCAAGTTTGAGTAGCGTATACAGCCGCCGCATCTAGCAAACGCCACAGAAACTATCCTATTCGTGATGGGATGGCATCACCGCCCGCAGCGGGAGGGGATCCCATTGTTTTGACCCACACCATATTACCGGGAGAAGAGCGCGGCATAAAGACACTGCTGGATTACGGCGATTCGGCCAACAGTTTTATCCGGCGCATTTAACACAACTAACTTCTCGCAGGAGCAGCAGCCTCTTCTTGCCGACCCTTGCTGCGCGCAGCGTGTTCCCGAGAGGGATTTTTGTGTCCGTCGTCCGTAATGTTTTGTGCGCGGGCTCCCATCCTTGCGAAGTTTTTCCGATCGAAAAGCAATTGCTCTGGGACCTAGAACGGCATCAATAACTCCCGACGTGCTGATGTTATTGTTGTTGTTGTTGTCTGTTTGACAAGTACTTCGATTTACTGCGGATCAGGAAGCGACCTTGCCATAATATGCCACAGAGTCTATCGCCTACCTCATGAGGTCAAGACCTTACAGCCCAAAGCGACCTTGCACGGCCGTTTGCAAGCGGCGAGCAACGATCTCATTAACGTCATTAGCCAATCCCGCTGAGCTAGCCATGCTTCTACAAGATGATCTCCCCTTTGTTAAGATCGATGCGCTGTAGCCAATTTGCGAAACACTTCGCTGCTCGTACCGACTCTGGCACGAGCGATTGTCCCACGGGCGGGGCCGGGTCGCATAGCTCAAGACTTAGGGGTAGGTTAAATCCGAAAGTCGGCCCTGACTGCTCGTATGTTTGTCCGCTTTCGATTCACGAGGTATACACGTCAATGTCGGGGGCGGTTTGGGACTAGATTTTGCGAGGATCGGAGTTTCCTTTTTTGACGGGAGACAGACAGGTTTCGAATTTCCGATATAGAACCCCTCGGTAAACCTAGGGAATTCTTCCTCTTTCAAAACAGCCACAGGCCATCTATCTCGCTCAGAAGCTCTGGATTGGGGAGAAACTGCTCATATGAATTCCACACATGCGAATGATCGAGAGTATATCTAGAGGGTACCTGCACAGTGCGATGTTTGTCTTAGCGTGAACCCCCTCGTCTACTCCTCGGAAACTAATCTGTGTGTACTGTAGTAGGTTCCGTGCATTATTTTCGAGTGTCCCTGAGGCACGCGTAAAACATATCATACCAAGCTATTAATAAGTATGTACGTAAAAATCTCCGGTATACCGTTTGATGGCGTTTTTCATCGTCCGAAGGACACGATCATAATTTTTCATGTAGAAACCCTACGAGTTTAGGTAACCCCGGGGAAACTAACTGCGTACGGTTAATACGGCCAACGCTTCTCAAGCATAATTCTCGAATGTCCTGCATCATTTGCTGTGATAATGGGATTTTGGATAAGGCCTCCTGCGCCGACCGGTGGTTACGCCCGTACTTCGTTACGTCATTGGATGGTATCTTGCGCCCTTCACGGACCACCGGTCGGACAACGCGTAGTTGTCGCACCCAAACCTTCTTACCCTTCCCTCAACCCTCTTCCTGCACACGATTGCGTACAATACGGCCAAGTCTTCCTTTGTATAATTCCTGACGGAATCATTCCTATAATTTTTAGAGATGGGGTAGGGCTATAGTGCCACTCTGTCCCCTAAAAATAGGGGCATTTGTTATTGATTAGATGTATGAAAACCACTCTTATATTCAGGAACAGAGTGGTATGGTTCGACAGGGTTTCCAGGGTATGGCAAGAGCGAAAAAAACAAAATGGATGAATAAAATTCTGGGAACACACGGATAACAACACTGTACTCCCTACATGGTGTGTTCTATATGCCGGAGATGCGCGCACCTGGTACGAAGCATACATTTACTACGCGGACGGGAAAAATGTCATCTCCACACCGTCCCCTGGGCCTCGGATGCCCGTGTTTTCGAGCGTACGCATGGTATGAATAGCGAGCTTGGAAAATATACTATTACGGGGGACCATAGTTAATAGGACCGAATATTGTCAGTAAAAAAAGGGTTAATATATACCAGGTTTATATTATGTATGCCATAGGCCCTATGGCCCCCCGCAATAGTTTTTTTTTTTGTTTGCTGATGTTTCATGCCTCCCCCGACACCCTCTGCGCTCGCCACCGGAGCCCGTACCCGGCTCTTCAGGTCCGACAAATGGCGAGGGAGAAACACGCACTAGCTCGCCCCCTTCCAGCCCCCAGCCCGGCGCCCCTTCTCCCGCGGCGCAAACAGCAAAAACCACAAGATCCAGCAGGGGACAAAACAAACAATAAACTGCAGACAACGAGCAAGAAGCCCAGATCAATAGCCCAGGCACGCACGAGCCAGCCCACTTCGGGTCTACAGGCCAATTCAGCCTATCGTAGGCCAGGGCAGGCCAGCGCTGCGGCTACCATTGCGACCGCGGAAAAAAGGAGGGCTGTGGCTGTGGCCGCAACGGCCCACGCAAAGCATCGATCACGATACAGACGACTCGGGGATCGTTGCTACGCAGGGCTCGCCGTCAACGTTGAACACCCCCACGCCGTCGTACCCGGGCAACCCCTCGCCGTTTGTCCGGAGCTTGGGCACGCATTTCTCGAAAATCTTGGATTCGGACAAGGAGCAAACAAAAGAGGAGGGGGGGGGGGACACGGGGCAGGAGTTTTAGAAAGTATATGTTTCGATGAAAATATCAATACGAAACGCCTCAGACCGGGAGGGGGAGGGGAAAGGGTGGGTTGAAAAATGAAACCACCAATTTGTGGTGCGGGCCAGGTTCGGCGGAGCACAGCCATCTCGGTCAGCGGGACGAACGCCAATATGCGGAGAGCGGCAGCCACAGTATAGCATAGCACAGCACAGCACAGCACAGCACAGCACAGCACAGCACAGCACAGCACAGCACAGCACAGCACAATACAGTACAGCACAGCACAGCACAATACAGTACAGCACAGCACAGCACAGCACAGCACAGTGCAGCACAGCATAGTACAGTACAGCACAGTACAGCACAGCACAGCACAGTACAGCACAGCACAGCACAGCACAGCACAGCACAGCACAGCACAGCACAGCACAGCACAGCACAGCACAGCACAGCACAGCACAGCACAGCACAGCACAGCACAGCACAGCACAGCACAGCACAGCACAGCACAGCACAGCACAGCACAGCACAGCACAGCACAGCACAGCACAGCACAGCACAGCACAGCACAGCACAGCACAGCACAGCACAGCACAGCACAGCACAGCACAGCACAGCACAGCACAGCACAGCACAGCACAGCACAGCACAGCACAGCACAGCACAGCACAGCACAGCACAGCACAGCACAGCACAGCACAGCACAGCACAGCACAGCACAGCACAGCACAGCACAGCACAGCACAGCACAGCACAGCACAGCACAGCACAGCACAGCACAGCACAGCACAGCACAGCACAGCACAGCACAGCACAGCACAGCACAGCACAGCACAGCACAGCACAGCACAGCACAGCACAGCACAGCACAGCACAGCACAGCACAGCACAGCACAGCACAGCACAGCACAGCACAGCACAGCACAGCACAGCACAGCACAGCACAGCACAGCACAGCACAGCACAGCACAGCACAGCACAGCACAGCACAGCACAGCACAGCACAGCACAGCACAGCACAGCACAGCACAGCACAGCACAGCACAGCACAGCACAGCACAGCACAGCACAGCACAGCACAGCACAGCACAGCACAGCACAGCACAGCACAGCACAGCACAGCACAGCACAGCACAGCACAGCACAGCACAGCACAGCACAGCACAGCACAGCACAGCACAGCACAGCACAGCACAGCACAGCACAGCACAGCACAGCACAGCACAGCACAGCACAGCACAGCACAGCACAGCACAGCACAGCACAGCACAGCACAGCACAGCACAGCACAGCACAGCACAGCACAGCACAGCACAGCACAGCACAGCACAGCACAGCACAGCACAGCACAGCACAGCACAGCACAGCACAGCACAGCACAGCACAGCACAGCACAGCACAGCACAGCACAGCACAGCACAGCACAGCACAGCACAGCACAGCACAGCACAGCACAGCACAGCACAGCACAGCACAGCACAGCACAGCACAGCACAGCACAGCACAGCACAGCACAGCACAGCACAGCACAGCACAGCACAGCACAGCACAGCACAGCACAGCACAGCACAGCACAGCACAGCACAGCACAGCACAGCACAGCACAGCACAGCACAGCACAGCACAGCACAGCACAGCACAGCACAGCACAGCACAGCACAGCACAGCACAGCACAGCACAGCACAGCACAGCACAGCACAGCACAGCACAGCACAGCACAGCACAGCACAGCACAGCACAGCACAGCACAGCACAGCACAGCACAGCACAGCACAGCACAGCACAGCACAGCACAGCACAGCACAGCACAGCACAGCACAGCACAGCACAGCACAGCACAGCACAGCACAGCACAGCACAGCACAGCACAGCACAGCACAGCACAGCACAGCACAGCACAGCACAGCACAGCACAGCACAGCACAGCACAGCACAGCACAGCACAGCACAGCACAGCACAGCACAGCACAGCACAGCACAGCACAGCACAGCACAGCACAGCACAGCACAGCACAGCACAGCACAGCACAGCACAGCACAGCACAGCACAGCACAG